>PISX010028651.1:0-21225 GCA_004024625.1 Mellivora capensis | reverse complement strand
CTTTTAACCTGAACTTTTTGATACATAGACCCCTGTTTTTCTTTTGCTTTTCTATTTTTTAATTTTTGAAAAAAATTTAGCTTAGTTTAGTTTATTCCTTTTTTGTATTTTTATTTTTTAATATTCATATAGAGTTAAACTTCAAGGTAATTCCCTTTCCCAATCAATGCTACCCCTATAGGTAAACCAATTTTTAATCCCCCTTTATCTTAGGAAAGTTGAGTCCTTTAACAAAGATATCAAGATACATCCAGGAAGAATCAAAATAACCTTCCTCGCCCACACTGAGAACTTATAACCACTCTCCCATCTTTTTCTCCCACCAGTGTTTCTGTGAATTTGTGTTTGTCCTGATAGTACATAAATCTTATACTTGGGGTTCTTTTTGACGAGGTTCTTTTCTTTTTTTGCTTTTATATATATATATTCTTTTTCTCTTGTCATATACTTTTATCAGTCTTTTTGTTTGTCTGTTTTTGTTTGTATACCTCATAAATCTTAACTTGGGGCCTGTTTGGGCTGAGCCTTTCCTTTTATCATCCCTTTTATTCCTATCTCTCTCTCTTTTTTTCTTTTTCTTTTCTTTTTTCTCTCATTTGGGTCGGGACTCCTGATTGCTCAAAAGTGTTCCAGGATGCACTTTGACTGCACTACGGTTGATACATCCAGCTACATCCATTCAGCCATCTCTCACCAAAATGACTAGGAGGAAGAATGCCCAACAGAAGAAAAATTCAGAGGATGGGCCTTCTGCAACAGAGCTAATGGCTATAGAAATAGACAATATGTCGGAAAGGGAATTCAGGCTAACAATTATGCAGGCAATAGCTAGGTTGGAAAAAGCCATAGATGACCAAATGGATTGATTAGGGCAGAACTGAAAGCCACCAGGGATGATGTTCACAATGCTCTCAATGAGTTCCAATCTAATCTAAATTCTCTAAAAACTAGGGTAACTGAGACAGAAGATAGAATTAGTGATCTGGAGGACAAACAGATAGAAAGGGTCAGGAGGAAGCCTGGAACAAACAGCTTAGAAGCCATGAAAACAGAATCAGGGAAATAAATGATGCCATGAAACGTTCCAGTGTCAGAATTATTGGAATCCCAGAAGGGGAGGAGAAAGAAAGAAATCTAGAAGATATAGTGGAACAAGTTACCCATGAAAATTTTCCCATTCTCGCGAATGGAACCAGCATTCATGTACTAGAGGCAGAATGGTCTCCCCCCAAGATTATAGATTATCAAAAGTCCTCAAGACACCTAATAGCAAGAATGAAGAATTATAATTGTAGGCAGGCCCTCTTGAAGGCAGCTAAGAAAAAGAAGCTTCTTACATACAGAGGAAAGCCCATCAGAATAACATCAGACCTGTCCACAGAAACCTGGCAAGCCAGAAAGGGCTGGCAAGATATATTCAGGGCACTAAATGAGGAGAACATGCAGCCAAGAATACTTTATCCAGCAAGACTGACATTCAAAATGAATGGAGAGATAAAGAGTTTCCAAGACTGGCAAGGCTTAAAAGAGTATGTGACCACCAAGCCAACACTGCAGGAAATATTAAGGGGGGTTCTATAAAAGAGGAAATATCCCAAGAATATCATTGAACAGAAATATAGAGACAATCTACAGAAAGAAAGACTTAAAAGGTAACATGATGTCAATAAAAACATATCTATCAATAATCATTCTCAATGTGAATGGCCTAAATGCGCCCAAAAAATGACACAGGGTTGCAGACTGGATAAAACGACAGGACCCATCCATATGTTGTCTACAAGACACCCATTTGGAACCTAAGGATACACCCATACTGAAAGGGAAGGGATGGAGAAGCATCTTTCATGCCAATGGGCCTCAAAAGAAGGCTGGGGTAGTGATTCTCATATCAGATAAATTAGATTTTAAATTAAAGACTGTAGTCAGAGATACAGAAGGACACTACATAATTCTTAAAGGGACTATCCACCAAGAAGATCTAACAATAGTAAATATTTATGACCCCAATATGGGAGCAGCCAATTACATAAGAAAACTATTAATCAAGATAAAGAGTCATATCGATATGAATACATTTATAGTAGGAGATCTCAGCACGCCTCTCTCAGTAATAGACAGATCATCCAAGCAGAAAATTAGTAAGAAACTAGAGCATTGAATGAAACATTGGACCAGATGGACCTCATAGATATATACAGAACATTCCACCCTAAAACAACAGAGTACTCATTCTTCTCAAGTGCACATGGAACCTTATCCAGAATAGACCACATACTGGGTCACAAATCAGGACTCAACTGATACCAAAAGATTGAGATTATTCCCTACATATTCTCAGATCACAATGCTTTGAAACTGGAGCTCAATCACAAGGAAAAGTTTGGAAGGAACTCAAACACCTGGAAGCTAAAGACTACCTTGCTTAAGAATGCTTGGATCAACCAGGAGATTAAAGAAGAATTTAAACAATTCATGGAAATGAGAATAAAGACACTTTGGTCCAAAACCTATGGGATACAGCAAAGGTGGTCCTAAGGGGGAAATACATAGCCATCCAAGCCTCCCTCAAAAAAACTGAAAAATCCAGAATACACCAGCTGTCTCTACACCTTAAAGAACTGGAGAATCAACAACAAATCAAACCAACTCCACACATAAGAAGGGAAATAATCAACGGTAGAGCAGAGATCAATGAGGTAGAAACTAGAGATACAGTAGAACGTAGCAATGAAACTAGAAGCTGTTTTTTTTAAGAATTAATAAGATTGATAAACCCATCCATGTTGCTACAAAAGTTGGGTATTCATCCTTTCTGATGGAGGCATAATACTCCATAGTGTATATGGACCAAATCTTCCTTATCCATTCACCCGTTGAAGGGCATCTTGGTTCTTTCCACAGTTTGGCGACCGTGGCCATTGCTGCTATAAACGTTGGGGTACAGATGGCCCTTCTTTTCACCACATCTGTATCTTTGGGGTAAATACCCAGTAGCGCAATTGCAGGGTCATAGGGAAGCTCTATATTTAATTTCTTGAGGAATCTCCACACTGTTCTCCAAAGTGGCTGCACCAACTTGCATTCCCACCAACAGTGTAAGAGGGTTCCCCTTTCTCCACATCCTCTCCAACACACAGTTGTTTCCTGTCTTGTAATTTTGGCCATTCTAACTGGTGTGAGGTGGTATCTCAATGTGGTTTTAATTTGAATCTCCCTGATGGCTAGTGATGATGAATATTTTTTCATGTGTCTGATAGCCATTTGTACATCTTCATTGGAGAAGTGTCTGTTCATATCTTCTGCCCATTTTTTGATATGATTATCTGTTTTGTGTGTATTGAGTTTGAGAAGTTCTTTACAGATCCTGGATATCAACCTTTTGTCTGTACTGTCATTTGCAATACCTTCTCCCATTCTGTGTGTTGCCTCTTTGTTTTGTTGACTGTTTCCTTTGCTGTGCAGAAGCTTTTGATCTTGATGAAGTCCCAAAAGTTCGCTTTGTTTTCGCTTTTGTTTCCTTTGCCTTTGGAGACATATCTTGAAAGAAGTTGCTGTGGCTGATATCAAAGAGGTTACTGCCTATGTTCTCCTCTAGGATTCTGATGGATTCCTGTCTCACGTTGAGGTCCTTTATCCATTTCGAGTTTATCTTTGTGTACGGTGTAAGAGAATGGTCCAGTTTCATTCTTCTACATAGAGCTGTCCAATTTTCCCAGCACCATTTATTGAAGAGACTGTCTTTTTTTCCACTGTATATTTTTTCCTGCTTTGTTGAAGATTATTTGGCCATAGAGTTGAGGGTCCATATCTGGGCTCTCTACTCTGTTCCATTGGTCTATGTGTCTGTTTTTATGCCAGTACCATGCTGTCTTGGTGATCACAGCTTTGTAGTAAAGCTTGAAATCAGGTAATGTGATGCCACCAGTTTTATTTTTGTTTTTCAACATTTCCTTAGCAATTCAGGGTCTCTTCTGATTCCATACAAATTTGGGGATTATTTGCTCCAGCTCTTTGAAAAATACCGGTGGAATTTTGATTGGAATGGCATTAAAAGTAGAGATTGCTCTAGGTAGTATAGACATTTTAACAATGTTTATTCTTCCGATCCAAGAACATGAGATTATGCTGAGTGAAATAAGTCAAGCAGAGAGAGTCAATTATCATATGGTTTCACTTATTATGGAGCACAACAAATAACACGGAGGACATGGGGAGATGGAGAGGAGAAGGGAGTTGAGGGAAATTGGAGGGGGATATGAACCATGAGAGACTATGGACTCTGAAAAACAACCTGAGGGTTTTGAAGGGGCGGGGGATGGGAGGTTGGGGGAGCCAGGTGGTGGGTATTATGGAGGGCACGCATTGCATGGAGCACAGGGTGTGGTGCAAAAACTATGAATTCTGTTACACTGAAAAGAAATTTAAAAAAAAATTTTTTTAATTATGAATGAAAAGGGAGAGATCACGATGAACACCAAGGAAGTAGAAACAATCATCAGATGTTATTATCAACAGTTATATTCAAATAAGTTAAACAACCTAGATGAAATGGATGCATTCTTGGAAAGCTACAAACTCCCAAAATTGAATCAGGAAGAAATTGAAAATCTGAATAGACCGATATCTAGTAACAAGATTGAAGCAGTGATCAAAAACCTCCCAAAAAACAAGAGCCCAGGACCTGACGGATTCCCTGGGAATTCTACCAAACTTTCAAAGAAGAAATAACACCTATAGTCACAAACTATACCAACTGAGCCAGTCAGATGACTCATGAGTAATTTTTCTAACACTGTAGTCATTTAAAAATTGTGAAATTGACATTATGAAAACAAATAGAACAATGATAAAATATGTATACCTGGACGCCTGGGTGCCTTAGTCAGTTAAGCAACTGATTCTCAAATTTTTACTTAGATCATGATCTCAGCATTGTGAGATCAAGCCCCACTTTGGGCTCTGCACTAGGTATTTAGCCTGCTTAAGATTCTCTCTCCCTCCTCTGTCACTCCTCCCTCTCTAAAATAAAAATATTAATTTGCAATGAAGTCACAAAACTAAGAGAAAAATATGTTTTTTTCAACAACAGTATAGAGATAATTGAATATCCATATGGAAAAAATTTAATTTTATTCCCTTCTCATATTGAACACAAAAAGCCATCCATAAGTAGGTAGTAGATCTAAGTATCTAATGACAAACAACAACAAATAAACCTTCTAGAAGATAAAATGAGTATTTTCATGAACTTGGAGTAGAGAAAACATTAACCATAAAGGAAAATATGGGTACATGTAAACATTAAAATTATGAACTTCTGTTCATCAAAAGACATCATTAAAAGAATAAAGGCAATATATACAATCAATAAGAAAATACAAGCAATCCAGTTGAAAAATGGGCAAGACCCTTGTATAGGTACCTTACAAAAAGGAATATACAATATCCAGAAAATATATGGTAATCACAAAAAAAGTCAAAGTAAAATCACAATAAGTTTCACTGCACATCCATTAGAATAGCCCATAAGGTTAAAATGATTAACAATATCCAATATTGTTGAGGTTGTAGTGAAAGGGAAATTCTTACACCCTGCTGATGTGCTATGGTATGACAACTTTGGGAAACATTTTGGTATTATCTACTAATTACAAACATGTGCATATTAAATCTCTGTTGTTTCTCCTTTAAATGTAAAATGCTGTTACATTAGGAGACAGCAAACTGCTTAAAAACTTAGACTCTGGGAGCACCTGAATGGCTCAGTCAGTTGAACATCTGGCTCCTGATTTGGGCTCAGGTCATGGTATTGGGGTCATGAGATCAAGTCCTACATGAGGCTCCATGCTCAATGTGCAGTTGGTTTAAAATTCTTCCTCTCCCTCTTCCTTATCCCCTCCCCCTGCTCACACTCTCTCTCTAAAATAAATTTTGTAAAAACCCTTAAAAAATAAAACCAGACTCTAGTATCAGACTACTTGATTTTGAACCCTAACTCTGCCAGTTACTAACTTTGCAACCTTCAGTACTTTATCTTTCTAGTCCTCAAACTCTTCATCCTTAAAATGAGGGTAATATTTAAGTTATATGATCATTTGGGGCCACTTGGATGGTTCAGTTGGTTGTGCAAGTGTCTGTCTTGATTTCAGCTCAGGTCATGATCTCAGGGTCTTGAGACCAAGCCCCAAATAAGGCCCATGCCAGGCATGGAGACTGCTTAACATTCTCTCTCTGCCATTCCCTCTGCCCCTCTCTGCCACAAAAAAAAGGGGGGGGCTATATGATAAGTTTAAGGAATAGGTGAATTAATATGTTAAGCACTTAGAATAGTGTCTGACTTATTGTAAGTACTGAATAAATATTTGTTCTTATTGTTGTTTTTGGCATTTGAAGAAACTGTATACAATAACTCTAGGGTATGTGATTCTCATGAAAATAGGAGACACAAGGAGCAGAGCTCTACTTCTGAGGTCTTGTACACTGGGAGGGAGGTCATATGTCAAAAGTACTCACTGAAAAACAACCTGAGGGTTTTGAAGGGGTGGGGGGTGGGAGGTTGGGGAAGTCAGGTGGTGGGTATTATGGAGGGCATGCATTGCATGGAGCACTGGGTGTGGTGCAAAAACTATGACTTCTGTTACACTGAAAAGAAATTTAAAAAAATGTATATTAAAAAAAAGAAAAAAAAGTACTCAGTGTAAGGAAAACTGGGTGGCTCAGTTGGTTAAGCATCTGCCTTCAGCTCAGGTCATGATCCCAGGGTCCTGGGATCAAGCCCTGCATTGGGCTCCCTGTTCAGCAGGGAGAATGCTTCTCCCTCTCCCACTGCTGCTCCCCCTACTTGTGCGCTCTCTCTCTCTCTCTCTCTCTCTCTGTTAAATAATTAAATAAATAAAATCTTTAAAAATAAATTAAAAATTTAAAATTTTTTAAAGTACCCAGTGTATAAAAAACTATTGATGTTGGGAGAAACACCATGGTGGTGGGTATAGCATATTAACAAAAGACACAGGAGAAATCTCCAGCAGCTACCTTTAAGAGGAAAATGTGGGGAGAAGAAAGACATTAAGAAAGTGGAATGCAATGTATAAAACTTCTCCATACCCCCATAAAGATAACTAGAGTAAAGAGATTTAATATTATTTAAAACTTCTAAATCAAATTTTATCATTTTTAGGTATGTTTGCTTGGATGCTTTGTAAAAATCTATGGACAGACAGCAACATGTCTAGCAACTGCCAGCTCCATTTAGGTTAAACCTGTAAAATACTTAGTAGTCTCCAATAAACAGAAACTAATACATAATTCTGATCACAGTCTATTAAATGTGTTATTTTGACTGCCCTCCATTATATTCTAATTCACTTCTGTATGCTCATCACTTTAAACCTCTCTGTAAAGGTAAGTGCTCAATCAATATTTGTAGAATAGATTATCTGAAAGAACTAGGTAGATGATGGGTAAAGAGATGAATTCATAAAAGAAAGGATGAATGCTGAAATTGTTCATATCAACTTTATGGGGAAACATCCTAGAATTATCAGCCATGGAAGATAAATGTTTGCTTATAGTAGGCTTTGTATTTTTCTACTTTGGGACTATTGTGCTTGGGCATGCCTCATTTCGTCCTTGTCCTCACTAGTAGGCAGTGGAGTAGTTAAAAGCTCAGGTACTAGAGGCAGACTGCTTGCATTCAAATTCTGGTTCATCCAAAGATGCATGCATGGTAAAGTGAGTGATGTGAAACCTCAGGGCCCCTTACTTACAAACTCTTCCAAAGTCCTATATCTGTTTTTCATATTTGAAAATTTTCATTTCACTTCTGAAAGAGGTTACCACTACTGTAAAACAAAACTCTGGGACTCCACAAAACATGGATCCAAACTTGGCTCTACCAGTTACTGGCTATGAGACTTGGGCTTAGCATATTTATCTGCTGTGTGCCTTCATTTCTCCATTTGTAAAATGAAATAAAGCTGTCCATCTACTCCATAGCATTGTTTTGAAAATCGAGTAAGTATGTGTAAACTGTTTAGCACAGTGTCATGCACATAGTATGTATTCACTGTGCTTCGGCTTCTTTAACTCCCTTTTTGGTCATTCCTTACCTTCCTCTTTTGTGAACCCTGTCAGGTCTAGGGTCACCTTCTTTGCAAATTTAGCCTGTGGCAGGCTTCTCTTTAATCCTTAATCCCTTCCCTTTGTACCTGTATATTGTCTTCTATGAGCCTCTTTGGTTGTTTACAATCTGATTTTATCTATTTGGTTTTTGAAACCTACTAAGCCTGTTCATTACTTAAAGGACATAACAATTTCAGTTTCATTTTCTCCCCCTCGAAGCCATCTGCTATATTAGCTTTCTAAACAACAGCATGAAGAAGAAAAATTATCCTCAAACTGTTGTCATAAATAATATTCTGAAAACTTTCCCACATACCATCTATAGAGCTGCAGCAGTTACTTAGATCCTATCTTCTCTCTGAAATTTTGATCTCTTCAGATATATTCAACTCCATGAATACTGACATCTCTGAGTCAACTGTGGAATGGACTTAGGACACATGGATTTTTGCAGGTTGACTTGCCTAGTTCCTAAAACCAAGCTAAAACCAAGGTTTGCTTGATACTGTTCATCTCCACCCAGATCTTTAATGCAGTGTGGGTAGCAGTTGAAAAAATTATGTTGCAGTGACTATTGGCTTATTAGCCCTTAAGTCATATCAGTTTCTAGAATAAATATCTATTTCTGATTTAGCCAAAAATTGTTTAACCAATACATGCAAGCATTTATATCAGGCTAAAATACCCAGGAGTCCTATAATCAAATATACATAATGGAATGAAAGATTAAAAATAGGGTCATTCCTACTAGCCTGTAAAGCATCCTCCTCACCGTGTTCCATTATTCTATGGATATCAGTTTCCATGATATCCCTGACCAATATGTGACCATCACTTAAAAAACAATTATTTTTAAACTAATATATGTGTAAATATAACCTCTCAAAATTATGTTCCATAGGCAATAATCTGTCTTGTATCTCAGGAATCTATTGCCTACTGAAGCAACACTGAGGCATCTTGAAGCTCAGCAAAAATTATGTCAAGAATTTAGTACAACATGCCCAGCTGTCTTATCTTCTTTACTCCCCACCTGCCCTTTCCATCTAAACTGTTTGCTATATCATGGGTTTAGAACCTGATTTCACCTCAAAGTTTCAAATACACTTACAGCCAATATGGGTTCCAACCCTTCAACATTTATTGTCCCTTCTCAAACACCAGCTAAATTAGGATTATCAAATAGAACCAAAATATGTGTGTGTGTGTGTGTGTGTGTGTTCATGTTATAGCCCCTGAAGTTAAGGACTCAACAATCACACACATATTTGTGCCACCCAGTCTTATGGTCTTAATTTCCCAGTATTCAGAGCAGCCCATCTCTAGTTTTATCTCCTGTCATGATTGGTGGTGGCCCCTAGGAGAATCCTAATCACCCTAGCAGCCCTGTGAAATTTTCTGAACAACATCTCCTCTTAAACTTACTATCAGAGGATCAAGCAAATGTGTCCTACAGTTGTGAACTGAAATCTACCACAGCTGGGTTCTCTACCTCTAGAGACAAGAGAAGCAGACTGTTTTTAAGGCTACATACAGCAGGCATATGATTATGAGGGTAAAGAAAACATTTCTGTAAGCTAGGAAAGAACTGCTATGTCTTTTGAGGTCCTGGCTATTCAGAGAAACTCTGGTATATTAAGTAAATGAGGAAGGATAATCTAATTCCTCACCTGGACTTGAACACTATAGCTGAATGTTGACTTTTTCAATGGAAAAACAAACTTTAGCTCAACAAGGAAAGAGCATGAGTGGGAAGGATAATTGGGTAATTGACCACAAGGATCCGCTTGGCAACTCTCCTGTTTCCTTGATCTTCATATAAGGAGTATGCTGGCCACCTAGGACAGTACTTCTCTAGGACATCATATTCTGTCTCCTCCAACATGCACCTTCTCCAGCTCCTGTTGAGAGCCGGCCCTGGCATCTTGGTCCTTGTTCTCTGTCTACAGCTGGGGACCAACAAAGCTCAGGAAGACACGTGAGCCAAGTCTTTTTCTTCCTCACAAAAATCCCTTCAGGGAGGGCTTCTATCCTAGCCTGTAAATCTATCCCTGAAAACTTTTCAACTTCCCAGATCTCTAGTCCCGGGGATGCTTATAAACTCCAGGTCAAGTCCCCCTTCTCTCCTCTTAGGAAGTCCTATCAGCTCCCCTCTATTTCCACTGGATGCTTCTAGGTTGCCCATGGAAATATGGCACTCAGTGTGCATAAAGGCTTTTATTAAGTCAGTCTCGCTCTGTGCCTCTGATCTACATCCTATCCATAGTCTACACCTTTGTTAGTTTTCTGCTCAGTAAACTTTATGTTCTCACAACTTGTCTCCTAGAACAGCAGGTTTAGCAGGTCTGTGATAGCTTTACACAATTTTGGCAGGACTGGTGAAAGGATCAGAATCCTTGATCATTGATCATTGACTCCACAGTCTGAAGTTGAGCTAGCCCAGAAGCTTAGACATTCTTCTATTCTGAAGCCCACAGACAAAAGCAAGGACACACCCACCCACCACCCACAGTAGGCCCTAGGAGCACAGATTCAGCAGCCAAATTGCTAAGGGTACATATTTGAAGGAAGCAGGAAAATCAGGCAAATGAGGTAGGAAATGCAGCCAGGGTCTGGGAGAAGCAGAGACACTCAGCAAATCTGGTGGGTTTTCTTCACAGGAATATGGTTTTGAGTGCTGGGTTTTTGGATTGTGATTCTGATGATACATTCTGTGGCATGACCAGATATACTGTCCTGGAGTAAACCATTCATTTGACAAGTTGCTATAGTGGAGGCCATTGTCCCAAGAAACATTGAGTAGGGGCAGGTTCAGATACAGCTGTCACCCCATGTAGTCCTGAGATGGGACAGCAAAACACTGAAATAAGCTATACTAATTAGAGTGATCAGCCATCCCCATTTGCCCAAGAATTTCTCGGTGTTAGCACTGAAAGACCCTCATCCCAGGAAGTTCCTCACTACCAGGCAAGCTGATCTGATCACTCACTCTGGCTAAGCTGGTCATTTTATCAATCCTAAATTCATTTACAGATGAGAAGAAATTTGGAGACAGTTAATTCTTCACGCCCTTTTCTGTGCACTTAGCACTAGAGCAACTGGTACAAGAAATGGAATATTCCAAAATCTGAGATGCTTTACTCTAGGAAAATGGGACCCTGAAGCATTGTAGCAAAAAAACCTGAATTTCCTTCTGTCCCACCCAAAACCAAAAGAGCTCAACCAGGAGTTTCTGGGAGAGAGAAAGTAAGTCTCCTAGTCCAGAACCCAGTTCTCCCTCATGGAAAAATCCTTGACTTCCCTCTGCCTCCATTTCCTTTTCCCATCAGATTGTAGTATGTGACTTGAAAGTAGGGTATCATCTTTAAAGTTCCCAAATATGGCCATGTGTCCAAATTCACTGCAGAGCTGAAGAAATACAAATTTGTAGTCCCAGGAACTAAAGGAGGAGGATCTCAAGGATGACTCTAAAAATTCTTCCAGTGCATTAAGATGTTTATGGTTTAGTATGATTCTGTTGATATGGAATATTCTACTAATGATAACTTGAGCCCTCCCACCTAGTGGGCAATCAATAGAAACTGGAGGATTTCACTAAGAAATGACATGTGATATTGTACTTTTATTCTTTTTTAACTTGTTTTTGTCAGTGGAAAGAACAACGATGCTCAGTTTTAAATAAAGCATCAAAGTTGTTTTATTAAACAAAACAGAATCTGTAGAAAACAACCAAACCAAACAAAGATCAAAGATTTCCAAGGGTTTTGATGCTCAGCAAATGATTTATATGCCATCATCCCTTCCCTTTCACCTTCCCTGTTCCCTCTGTTCTGCTCATTGTGCCCCTCTCTCGTGGACAGATCTCTGATTTCTGCCCTGCTTCTCTCTTCCCAAAACTAGTCGAACAGTGATAAAAATGCAATTGGACATGCCCCAAGAAGCAAAAGAAAATGAAGAAGTCACTCTGATGCTTAGAGTTGCAACAGAATTAAGAGAATGTATGGTGGTAAGTAGAGACCTGGGGAGGTACACTCATAAAACTCTGACTCCTTAGTTATGAATACAATTGGATTAATCTCTCATTTTACCATTGCATATTATATCTAATAAAATGCTAAATAGCAATCCTCATGCTCCCAATTCTCATGTGTTATACTACTTGAGCCTCAGAACAATCATCAGACCTTGGGGCAGATTACTATTCTCATTTTACAGATGAAGGAACCTGATCCAGACAAGTGTAGGAAGAATGAGAAGGAAAGAAGGAATGAGTAGTGAGAAAAGCACAGCTAAGTGGAAGAAGAGAGGAAAAGTGTAAGAGCTGGGGGAGAACAGGTAAGAGCTCCGCTAAGGTCCTAGACATGATTATTTGAGATGAGGGGTGGGATAGGGGGCTCTCACAAGAAAAATTGCAACCCCATCCAGTGGATTGAGGCAGGTGAACAGAAGAGCTATGTTGCAGAGAACACACGGGGTATGATTCCCTCCTCTACAGTAAGCTCTGAGAAGAAGCTGTGTTCATTGTCCCTCCCTCTGCCCTTTTGCTCTACCATCCGAAGTTCACTCTTGTTCCAGCCTCCTGTCCCCAACAAAGAGCCCACACTCTCCTCCCTATTTTTTCCAATTCAGCAGTTGTGGGAGGGAGTTCCAATCCCTTCACTAGATCAGAGGTTCTCAAAAGGAAATGCATGGAAGACTCACCTGTGCATTATCACTCCTGTTTGGCTGCTCTGGGCCATCAGGAAAAGAGGTCTGTGCAGGTTTAACCCACAGAGGCTCTTCCCCAGGAAAGAGTGTGTCTTCTCCCTGCTGGCAGACTTCTCACATGTCACACACACACAATCTGCCCCTTGATAGCTACCACTGTTCTAGGGCCAAGACCCAGACGTCTCCCCACTGACTCCTTCCAGAAGGGCACTCTCTCAGGCAGCACAAGCATTTTCCCATGACAGGAGTTTCCTAACTCAAATTAGATTTATGTATGATGATTGAATCGGAAACAAAATTGGGAGCATGAAGACTGTTATTCATTAGAATACATTCTAGAAATGGCCCCATACCTGTAAGAGAAAGACTTCTGATCACTGAGCAAAGAACAACACAACTGCTTTGTCAAATTTGTCTGTTTACAGTTCAAGAATATGAACCTTGTATGTTAATAATGGGTAGGAGGGAAACCACATCATAATTTTTCAATTTTGTTTTATCATAACCACAGATGACAAAAGGAATGAGAATGTTTGCATAAAAGTCTTGTGATAATGGTAGTTTCTGGTGATGATAGATAATGAAGTCTGTTTCTAACCCTGAGAAAGTGTTTAATCCCAGGTGAAATACTTTTGTGCTACTGTAACTTTAAGGACTATGTTTTAAGAACAATGCTAATACAATAAAATAAGGCAATCTTTTTAAAACCTACCCAAGTACACGGAATCTCATAAAATAAATGATATTCTAAATTAGAAAGAATTTAGGGGAAATTTTCTTTGTTCTGGCCAACCAATTTTTATTTGTAGCTTCTAATATTAAAAATATGTATGGTTACAAAAACATAATATTTTTACATTTTTAGGAAAATATTATTTTTATATGTGTAAAGATTTTAGTACCTAATCTCAATTTTCTAACAATTATAATACTTTTGCAAATAAATTTTTGATCAAGTGAAGTATTAGAATCACAGATTTAAAATTAAAATCAATTAGGCACACCTTGGTGGTTCAGCCGGTTAAGCATCTGTCTTTGGCTCAGGTCATGATCTTGGGGTCCTGGGATCAAGCCGTGGGTCAGGCTCCCTGCTCAGCAAGAAGTCTGCTTCTCTCTCTCCCTCTGCCCTCGCCCTGCTTCTACACACAATCAATCTCTCTCTCTCTCTCTCTCTCTCACATAAATAAATAAATAAAATCTTTTTAAAAAATTTTGTATTTGTAATTGAAAGAGAACTTGTGACAAACCACAAGGCTTAAACATTTGTGGTATGGACCATTTTGCTGGTCTCATGACGTCTAGGGAACTCTCATCAGAAAATTGCTTTTAAAAGTGTTCCTAAAATGCATTGGATTACACAGGAAAACTATCATATGGAAAAATGGTGATAGGATTATCATGCCCAGCATAGAGCCTATTTAAAAATTTTAAAAAAAACCTTTGAAACAGTACTATTTATATTTCTTTATCAACATATTAGCCAAAAAGACAATACATTTAAAATATAGACAAGTTAAATTTTATTTTGTAAAAACTATCTATGGGATGGCTCTTGTTGCTCAGCTTGAATAAGTAGCTTCAGCTGTGCACCGGTTTTTGACAAGAAGTGGATTCCAATAGATTGGGATTTTTTGTTTGAATATTCAAGTGTTGAAAACTCTGATTTATTAGGATAAACTGTTGTAAATGCCATAAGAAGGTAAACCAGGCAAGGGTAGGTGTCTTGAAAGAAACACCAGGATCTTCAAAGTATTCTGAGTAAAATTCCAATGGTGAGAACGCTTGAATTAGCCATTTGGAGCTGACGACCTATTCGGTGCATGGTTGCCAGTTACCTGGGCAAGCTTCAGGAGACAGGCAGATGGCCCCAGGACCATGCAACCCTGTGTTCAAGGTAGTGATGAGTGCAGGCAATATTTTGAGATATATCAACATGTAAATTAATACTAGCAGACCTATGTTTCTCTTCATGATAAAATCATACACACTGCTAATGCCACTGAGAATCATTGATAACATAACAGAAGGAATACTCACTTTTAGTGAGATGTTGATAAAATAAACATGAAATTTCTTTCCATCTGAGTTCACTAGACCTGCTGGGTCTATGAACTCTAGGATAACACCCCTGTGCTGAACACTAACCAGACAGAAGCTTCCTGATGCTGCTGAAACTTATGTATCTAAAGTTGTAAAGCCCTCTCAAATTAAAAAAGGAAATTTACCATCAACATTTCATTTGTTTATCTTACGGCCAAGTTTGGTAAGTAACTGTTTTCCTCTCACAACCAAGAAAAGAAAGACTGAGAGATGTCACTGCAATCATCAAAAGTCACAGGGTTTGAGAGGAGCATGGTTCTGGCAACAAGACCTGGTTTTGGCCTCCATACCCAAGAGCTAAGCTGTGGTCACAAACCAGTTCCTGAAAGCCCTAGTTATAAGGAACCACAGCAAAATTGCTCTTCAGATGAAGGCTGCCCCAGAATGAGTTCTGCTTGCCCTGTCAATTCACTAATTCTTCCTTTCAGAGCCCAGACCCACGCTGGTGCTAAAGCAAGAATTTGAAGACATGTTGACAGAAAACCTTCTGACTTAGACTTTAGTTCCCAAAATGATACTGTAAAAGTGGACTCCACAGTGCCTCTGATCTACATCCATCCCTGCTCTTTGCATACAAAGGATGTTGTCCTCATCTTTCTTTGTGCTCTCTTGCCTTTCTCTCCCTTTCCCACTCCCCAGACTAACACAGGGTCCTCTCTGCCCACCTCTTCCTCCACAGATTAAAACTTACCTCCAAAGCATCCTCCCAATGGATGGTCCTTTTAACTATCTTTACACTGCCTGCCTCTGTGAGGATCCAAGAACTTTCTACTGGGACTTTAAGGCCAATAGTAAGTATAGGGGCCATCCAAAGAAAGAACTATCCACTAGGGCAGGGGAAACCATAAAGAGAAATGTGACTTCCGATATGGGGCAGAATGTCAGGACAGGAGGGTGGAGAGAAAGGAGGGAAGAAGAGGGGAGAGTGGATGGGGACTATGCCCATGTCTGAAAGTTGAGGGGTTGTGTGAGAAAAGCCTAAGGGAGATACACTTGCAAATGATTTGGGGAAACTGGGCCCTAGTAGGGAGGTGCCTAAAACTAGTAGAAACCCCAGGAAATGGGGTTAGAGTGTTATCAAAGAAGATCTTCGTCTTTTTCTCTTTCAGGAACTATGGCAATAGCAACAGTGGTCCACATTATTAAAAAAGAAGGTATCTGCCCTAATATATCAGTGGTGCCCAATAAAAAACAATATTATTATACCATTAAGGAAATACAAGTAGTCTGATCATGCTGGAAGCCCTTGTCTAACAGCCCCCAGGGTGGTTCCTTTACAAAAAATTGGCTGGAGTATCTGTGTGGTCTGTAAAATAAACTTCTCATAAACTCCTCTGTGTTCTGTTGTGTCTTCCCTTCCAAATATATACCAGAGGAGCCTCAGAGCACCCAGAATTTCTAGAACTTTGTTCTCTCAAAAAACTGTTACTGAGGAGTTTATGGGTTCTCATTGTCCATTGGTAGGAAGAATGAGAGATGAAGAAATAGAGATGACTCACAGAATCTGAAATTCTCTGGGCTCCTAAATATTGTGCCCCTTCCCTGTACCCATGCCCTGTGTTTCCTTACTATACGGAAAAACTCAGAAAGCTAGGTAATGTCAGGTGTTAGTGGAAAATGAAGGGCTATGGGAGCCATTAAGCACTGCTGGTGGCCTTTTGGAGAGCCATCTGACATTACATAATCAAATCAATTCTGCAGATACCATATGATCCATCACCTCCACAACTAGAAGTGATGGTAAGAGACCCTGGGCTCCTAGGCCAATATATTCTAGCTATCAAAGAGAAAGCACCACTGAATACCATTGTTCTGAAATATATGCCACATTTTGAACAACATCACCATAACCCTAAATGGTGTGATCTCCGAGCTATCTCTTTAGCTGCTCATTTATGAGGTCTCCCCACATGTTGTAGGTTACCAGTAGTTTCCTGGTGATGCCGTTAATGGCAAACTGGTAGATTCTTTGATCATGTGCCCATTGTGACAACTCTTTCATTTAAAAAAAAAGATTCCTTTGATCTGAAGAGATATTAGATGAGATTCCATGTCTAGAAATCAGATACGTTTTAAGCCATCAGATGGCACTGCTGGCCAAGATATTGCAGACAAGAAGGATACATCCATACCTAGAACATACATCAACCTCAGTAAAGACAAACTATTGCCCCTTCAAGAGACAAAGGGTCCAATGTAACCAATGTATTCTCCAAATGATTTTCCTACTGTTGAGGTCTCAGCATTTGTCTCTGGGCTGAAAGGTTGGCAGTCACATCATCTAAATCACTTATGGTGAGAGGCACATGCACAATGTTGATGATCATTGCCTCACTGGCCATCTCACAAGTACTGGAGTAGCTAAGAACAGAAGCTGCCTTATAACCATTGAACCAGTCATCCTATCCAACTAATTAATTGTTCAAAGTCTCCTCTGTGTCAGATACTTTCTTATGAGCCTTAACATGAGACACGAAAAACCACATACTTTGTAGCTTATATCCCTTGGTTCATCCAGATAGCCAACTCATTTGTGAACCACACCTGGGTGTTTTATCTTTAAAACTCAGTTATAAGAACTCCCCCACCCATGAAGCTGCAGGCCAATCTTAAGGAAGAGTGTTAGTGCAGTGGAAGTAGTTGACATGAGATAGGAACCACAATTTTTCCGTAACTTAAGACCTCTGGACCAACTTGGATCCAGTTGCAACTGTGCTATTTGCATTGTATGATGAATTGCTGCTGTACCCACCCAAATTTATAATTTGTGGATCAGCCAGTACCTAAGTCATCATGGGAAACTCTGGTCCCATAGTTACTTGGTGTTTCATGGTCAAGTTTTAGGTCTTTATAGTGCTCATGTGCTCCTTTAAAAAAAAAAAGTTCTATGCTGCAAATGATATGGCTGTACTTCAGAATCCTATTGGTCTACTCTGCAACTCTCCTCCTAGGTCTCACCAGAGACTATACTCAGTGTCTTTAATCTACCATAGGAAAGATGAAACACATATCATATAGGATATGCCAAGTAATATGGTCAAAATAAAGGGTACTTGGTTTGTTCAGACTGCCATAACAAAATACCATAGTCTGGGTGGCTCAAACAACAGAAATTTATTTTCTCACAGCTCTGGAGGCAAGAGGGCTAAGATCAAGGTGTCAGCATGGGTTCTTGTGAGGGCCCTCTTCCTAGCTTGCAGACAGGCACCTTTTCACTGTGTTCTCAGATGGTGAAGAAAGAGGTTTGGTGTCTTTCTCTTCTTATAAAGGCACAGTTCTATCTTAACAGGACTCCACCTTCATGACTTCATTTAACCTGGACCACTTCCTTAAAGGCTCTATCTCCAATACAGTCATGAGCAGAAGGATGAGGAGGGTTACGGCATCAACATATGAATTTTGGAAGGGACACAATTCAGTCATAGTAAATAAACTTTTTCTCATGCCAAAGTTTGAGCCTGCTATAGAAACCCTTCTTTGCTCTGATACCACTCAAAACTGGTATCTTTTTGAGTCACCCAATAATGTGACTGAATGTGTCATTCACAAGTATAGGAAATACTGCCTCCAAAATCCAAGGTCTTCCAAGTATTGTGCTTCTTTTATACTGGTAGTTTATTCAAGGTGAAAAGACTTTCTGGAAAAGATATTCTAGGGGCACCCGGGTGGCTCAGTCAGTTAAGCATTCAATTCTTGATTTCAGCTCAGGCCATGATCTCAGGGTTGTGAGATCAAGTCCTGCATTGGGCCTGCTTGGGATTCTCTCTCTCCCTCTCTGGAAAAAAAAATTCTAGCACGCCCCAGACCACTGAACCCCTAAAAACTTCACTGATGGGGTAGTCTCCTAAATACGTGCATTGTATAGGTGTCTTACTAGAATATCAACAGTGCTTGCCATTTCTTGCTCAGCAGATCCAATTAATACAATATCATCACAATATGGACCAGTATTCTGTTCAATGTCAGGATGATCAAGGTACCCATATTATAACAGGCATTAGGAAAATTAATACAGTACCAGGATAAAACTGTGAATATGTATGACTTTCTAACCAGGCAAACACAAACTGCTCTTGATCTTTTTATTTGTTGAGAAAAAAAAGAGCATTGATCATATCAGTAGCCACATGGTAAGTGCCAGAGACTATACTTACATTTCTTGTGAAGATATCACGTCTGACATGGAAGAGGTCTAGAGACTTTTTTGTGTGTCTGTTCATTTGTTTGCTTACGGTAGCCAACCATGGCCCATTTTCATACATTTGACTTGGCATGAGCCAGACTGCTGAAGTAATAGAGGTATAATCCTGATCACCACCCACCATCCTTTAATTCTTTTAGGGTGGCACTTACCTCTACCATCCCACCAGAATGAATTGTGACTTACTTTCTTAGCTTGGGGATGAAATTTCCCCAGATCCCACTTAGCTGTTCCAATCTCAACAGTACTAACTCCACAGGTCAGGGAACCTATGTAAGGGTTCTACAACTGTTTATTATATTCATCAAATTATACATTTAGGGACCAGAAAAATGACCACAGCATAAGAAAAAATGTACTCACTGTGAGATGGACTTTGACCAGGACCCTACTTATCTCCTGGCTTCCATAGGTCTCATTATACCATGGAGGCATGATATCATTTTGGTGTCACTCTCAGCTTAGAACCAGCATCCAACATCCTCAAAAGAGTGGTAGTTCCTCATTCTCCAGATGTAATTATTCTGGTGAATGACCAGAAGTCTCTTTGAAGAAAGACTGAGGCAATATATACTACAAACACATGTTGTGGTGTTGCAGGTCACTTCCTCAAGGGGACGCAGTCTCTCTTTGAATCAGTAGGCTCTGAGAGCTAATTCTGGTCTGGTAACTAGGAGAAGGATAATGATTTGCCATTATGTTTGCCAACATCAGCCTTCTGCTTATTCAGTTGAACTTTTTGTATATATAAATTAAACAATCCCCTGCTGTCTTTCTACACATCCTTCTCCTATAAACACCATGGTCTATTAGCCATTATCAAATATACCTGTTGGCTTAAGATCCCATTATAATTTGGTCTCGCTGCCAGTTACTTTAATTATAACACCCTTGCCTCCAACAGTAAGGTGTCAATTCCAGGCCTCTGCTAGTTCAGAATCCTATAAATCCCACTGATACATGGAAATGTAGATCTATAGCAGCATTTTCTACTCTACCCCAACCTAGAGAGGACTGTCACAAATGAATTTAACAATTCCAGTTACCACCTTCCCACCAGCATTCCTCATTGTCTTACCAATGAGTATGTCTTTTGGGATTTCTCAAGTAGTAAAGTCAGCTAATTGATTCTCTGGCCTTGAATAATACCTCCACTCTGGCATGCTCTCTTCCATGAGTCTATTGAATTCTTCCTAAATATTCTGACCAGAGAGTTTGAGCATAACCACATTATTTTCCTCAGTTCACCACATTTCCAAACCCTAAGGGGCCACCCCAGCAGAATATCAGACTTATTCCAGATATTCTTTGCCAGGAACTTAAATTCTGAGTCATGGGATAGAGCCTCTCTGTAAGCACCTTCCAAAATCCCAAATCACAATGATTCCTACCCCTGACATTCATCCTTTTGTGTAATTCCTTTCCCTTGAGAGCAAGCAGGAGTAATGACTTCCTTCTACTCAGTGGAAAATAGTAAAGGTGATGAGATGTCACTTATCTACTCAGGCCCTGGAAATCAACAAGAGCTCAGCAGGAGACAAAACAGTGAGAGCAACCTGCAGTTTGGTGCTACTGCAGCTCTGAAAAATACCTGGTCTCACCCAACTCAAGCCCCAGGCAGCTCCTAACAATAGGGGGACTAAACAAGCAAAGAAATCCATTGCATACAACTGGACTAAAGGCAAAAGTGGCTCAGCCACAATGAGAGTGAGCACATACATTTGTAGGGTGCACCCTACAAATAAGAGTAGGGTGCATACAATACACAGGAAACAACCTGAAGTGCCAGGTTCTGGTAAGCAGGGGACATTGCACCACAGGGCCCAACAGAACCTCTTCTTCATAAAGCCACTACTTTCAAGAGCAGGAAAGATGACTTTATTAATACATAGACACATATTTTTATCCCCAGGGGTACATGTCTGTGAATCGCCAGGTTTACACACTTCACAGCACTAACCATAGCACATACCCTCCCCAATGTCCATTACCCCACCCACCTTTCCCTCCCCCCTCCCCCCAGCAACCCTCAGTTTGTTTTGTGAGATTAAGAGTCACTTATGGTTTGTCTCCCTCCCAATCCCATCTTGTTT
>PISX010028650.1:0-21219 GCA_004024625.1 Mellivora capensis | reverse complement strand
GGGGGCAGAAAAAGAAGAAAAGAAACAAGATGGGATTGGGAGGGAGACAAACCATAAGTGACTCTTAATCTCACAAAACAAACTGAGGGTTGCTGGGGGGAGGGGGTCGGGAAAGGTGGGTGGGGTAATGGACATAGGGGAGGGTATGTGCTATGGTTAGTGCTGTGAAGTGTATAAACCTGGCGATTCACAGACATGTACCCCTGGGGATAAAAATTTTTTTATAAAAAATAAAAATTTAAAAAAAATATATGGCTTTTGCCTCCATTTGTCTTAGGTTCTAGAGGTAAACAGTAAACAAATAAGTACAGAAGATAATGTGTCACATTTTCCCCAATTTTAATCCCATGTAGTAGTAAGACCACAGAATAAAATGAAGATAGGTGTGATTAGAAGAGAAAGGTCAAGAGTGTATTTTTTCTTACAGATTTTTATTTATTTGAGAAATAAAGAGTGAGCAAGCGAGCAGGAGAGAAAGAGCAGGGGCAGAGGGAGAAGGAGAAGCAGACTCCCTGCTGAGCGAAGAGCCCTATGGGGGCTTGATGCGGGACTCAATCCCGGGAATCTATGGAGGGCTCAATCTGGGGACCCTGGGATCGAGACCTGAGCTGAAGGCAGATGCTTAACCAATTGAGACACCCAGGTTACGGAGAATTTAAGTTGTTTTTGAAGATGAATCATTCAACAAACACCCTTGCATCTGGCCATTAGTGATGCATTTGGGCAGCTTTGCCTTAGTCACAACAAAGGACAGACATTAGCAGAAGACTAAAAAAAAAAAGGCAGACATACATCACAATATGAAGAGTAATTTAGTCTATTTTCTTTTTTTTCTATTTTCTAATTATATATCAGTTTTAAAATGTAAACATGGGGGCGCCTGGGTGGCTCAGTTGGTTGGGCGACTGCCTTCGCTTGGGTCATGATCCTGGAGTCCCAGGATCGAGTCCCACATCGGGCTCCCTGCTCGGCAGGGAGTCTGCTTCTCCTGCTGACCTCTCTCCTCTCATGCCCTCTCTCTCTCTCAAATAAATAAATAAAATCTTTAAAAAAATGTAAACATAACTGGGGCGCCTGGGTGGCTCAGAGGTTAAGCCTCTGCCTTCGGCTTGGGTCATGGTCTCAGGGTCCTGGGATTGAGGCCCCCATTAGGCTGTCTGCTCAGTGGGGAGCCTGCTCCCCCCCCCTCTGCCTGCCTCTATGCCTACTTGTGATCTCTGTCTGTCAAATAAATAAATAAAATCTTTTAAAAAATGTAAACATGACTTAGAACATAGGCTAGTACCACCTGAATTGTCTATTATGCTAAAATGCAGCTTAAAATAATGATGGTGATAATACATTTCTCTCTAAATTCAAGTAAACACTATTAAAAGCACAAAGCAAGTGGACTATACATTGTCAAAGAAGCAGGGTAATAGGTCACAATAACTGCATCACAGGTCCCAAAGTTAACAGAAAATGAAGCCCCCCCCTTTTTTATAGAATATATTTTCAAACAGATTAACACTGGAAAAGGTCCCATAGACAGCTCAGCATCATTACTTCTGGAGGTCTTTCTTATCAGTGCCTGATAGAGATGACAATTCCTAAACTGTCTGCCAACAAGTGTTATCTACTTAGGTAATCAAAACCATATACTTATTGATTTCCACCACTTCATTTATCATTTAAAATGAAAATAGCTTTGGGGCGCCTGAGTGGCACAGTCCATTGAGCATCTGACTCTTGGTGTTAGCTCAGGTCCTGATATCAGGGTCCTGGGATCGAACCCTGTGTTGGGCTCCATGCTCAGCATGGACTCTGCTTAAGATTCTCCCACAGCCTGTGGTGCTCATGTGCTTGCTCATGCTTTCTCTCTCTCTCTCAAATAAATAAATAAATAAATACATAAATAAATCTTTAAAAAATGAAAATAACTTTTTCTGGATGGTGGAAAAAAAACAGCTAACTCATTGGAAAAATACAGAAAATGCCCATATTATTAAAAATGGTTTTCTCCCATGGTGAGATTTCTGGTAATTTTTGCTTTCTTCTATTTATTTTCCATATTTTTCTTTCCAGTCTGTTAGGGAGAAGCTGAGCTACCAAAGGGGAGACCAAATGGCTCATGAATAGAGTTGAAGTACAGAAGTAGTACAGATATTCTAGCTAGTGCTTTTCCCTTTTCTTGGGGTTAAGGTGAATATTTTCTTTTGCTCCCAAAGAACCTCTCTAAAACTGTGGCTACCTGCTACCTGCTTAGTTTATATTATTCCATAAACTAAGCAGATAGTAGAAACTCAAGAAATAAAATACCTCATTGATTTTAATAAATGTCTAATTTTCTGAATGTATAAAATAGCTTTATCTGATAGAGATATGGCAAAAAGCATACTATGATGAATTTCAAGTGGAGGAAACACTCTCCCAAGTACTAGCCAGCATTATGACATTCTTTAAGAAAAGATGGACTTGTACTGTTTTACATCAGAACATCCATATATGTGTGTGCATCTGCGTGTGTGTATTATTTAATTCATTTAATTAAGGGCCAAACTTTCCCAACAAACATCATTGAAAACCTTTTTTAATTAAGCTCTCATTCTTTTTATAAATTATTTTTATTAATATATAATGTATTATTTGTCCCAGGGGTACAGGTCTATGAATCATCAAGCTTACACATTTCACAGCACTCATATTTAAGCTCTCATTCTTGCTCCACATTAGACACACACACACACACACACACACACACACACACACACAGGTGTAGGTGTGTAGGTAGAAGAACAAGGGAGAAAATTCTGTTTTAGGGATATTTCAAAAGTAGGTTAATGTAAATGAGCAGAGTGCCAGGTACATGAAAATTGACATTTATTAGAAACTTTGCATGGAGATATTTTCAAAGCTTTGCCATGCATATGAAATATTCCATTTTTTGCCCATGTTTTCATTATTCAGTAACATGCATTGCTTTCCATTGTTCCCAAATGCAAGTTGTAAATCTGCTCAAAAAGTTTCACCCATCTGGGATTTAACTTAATCTTTTGCGGTTGACATGATCATTTCATTTCAACCAGAAAAGTAATTCAATGGAAATAAGTAAGAATGAATAGAAACAGAAGATCATATATCTTTGAAATTAAAAAAAAAAAAAACTAAAATTAACTATTCATTTTAGGGGCTTTTTTTTGCCATACTCAAGTCCATATTTTCATCTATAGAATTAAATTGTATCATCATAAACATGAAATATATTTATGTTAACAGAAAAGGGAAATTTAAACAGCCTCATTCATCTATTTACTCATCTAGCTGCTTAGTTTACATAGACATTTGCCTTGATTCACTTTCCTTTTTTTTACAGTATTTATAATCTTCATGTACTTTTTAAAAAAGATTTTATTTATTTATTTGTCAGAGAGAGTGAGCGAGCACAGGCAGACAGAGTGGCAGGCAGAGGCAGAGGGAGAAGCAGGCTCCCTGCCGAGCAAGGAGCCCGATGCGGGACTTGATCCCAGGACGCTGGGATCATGACCTGAGCTGAAGGCAGCTGCTTAACCAACTGAGCCACCCAGGCGTCCCTCTTCATTTATTTTATTTTTTTAAAGATTTTATTTATTTATTTGACAGAGATCACAAGGAGGCAGAGAGGCAGGCAGAGAGAGGAGGAAGCAGGCTCCCTCCTGAGCAGAGAGCCCGATGCTGGACTCGATCCCAGGATCGCTGGGATCATGACCTGAGCCGAAGGCAGCCGCTCAACCAACTGAGCCACCCAGGCATCCCTATATTTTAAATGAGATAAATCTATTCTTACAAAAAAATTTTTTTTAAATGCACATGGAATACTAGTTTTTCTTGGCCACTGCTCATTTCTACTCTCTAACTTCTCTAAAGGTAACCATATTTTAAAACTAGAGTACAAGCAATCAGATAGTTTTTACTGAAATTGTATGAATTGTTTTGCAGATTATTTTAATGTATCTTGGAGGTTTCCCCATGTGAGGCTCAACTCATCCTTTTTAACTGATGAAGAGTATTTCATGGTTATACAACACAAAAACTTTATTATAGTTTCCCTATAGGTAGTTGTTTAGGATTCTTCAAATGTTACACCATTACAAACAATGCTTTGCTTCTAATCCATAGTTATACCTCATTGTACGCATAAGCAAGTATTTCTTTGGGATAGATACTACGAAGCAGAAATGAAAGTCATGGGTACAGGCTTCATTAATTTTAATAGTGACTGTGAAATTGCCCTCCAAATGTCGGTACCAATTTACTTTCCAATCATCAGGTATAAAAATTCATGGACCCCCTATCTTTTTTTCCCTTTTTTTATTATGTTATATTAGTCACCATACAGTACATCAATAGTTTTTGATGCAGTGAAATGAAAGCAGAAGCAATGAAAAGAAAAAATACTATCAATGTGTTTTAATGTATATTTCCCTCATTTGTCATGAATTTAAGTTTTCATGGATGTGGTGGTTATTTTTCTTTCATCTTTTTGAGATGCCTAGTTATCAACTTTGACCATATTTATATTGTTTTTTTTCTCATTGATTCATAGATAATATTTTGTAAGTTCTTTTTAATCTTTTTTAAAATTTTATACATTGCAGATATTTTCTTAGAGTGTGTTGTTTTTATTTTGCTTAGGGTTGAAAACTTTTTTAAATTTTATATGTTTAATGTATCAGTCTGGTCTTTCATATTTACCCCCTGCCTTTGGGGTATGTTATTTAAGAAAGCCTTCCAGCCTTCCTGATCCCAGTGTCAGAATCTGAAGTCAGGTATATTTATAGCTTTTTTAAAGAAGCATTTTGATGTATTATCAATTTAGGATTTATTTTGTGAATGGTGTATAATAGAAATTGATGAATATATGAACATGTATGTATGTGTGTACATGCATAATACATGACAGTTTCTTTGAATTATTAAGTCATACTACAAATCAAAAAATGGAATATTATTAACTCAGTTAATTGGGAAGTTTGCAAGAGTTTTATATTTCTTTTCCCTGTACTTTTTAATATTTCCTCTAAAATAGGAATGCTGCTTTCTGGCTATTTGGGTAATCACCAAAATATAGTCCTTCTTGTTTATTAAGGCCAGCTCTGTTCTTTGTTTTGACTTTAAAAGAAGAAGGAATGGACCTAGTGTGTATTATGCTAAGTAAAATAAGTCAGACAGACAAATACCTTATGATTCCTCTCATATGTGGAATATGAAAAAACAAAATATAAACAAACAAACAAGCAAAAAGCAGAATCAGACCTATAAGGGCAGAACAAACTGATGGTTGCCAGAGGGGAGGGGTGTGAGGAATGGGCAAATAGGTAAAGAGGAGTGAGAGTACAGGCTTCGAACTATGGATTATGGAATATATCATGGGAATAAAAGGGATAACATAAGGAATAGTCAGTGATACTGCAATAGCACTGTATGGTGACAGATGGTAGCTACAATTGTGGTGAGCAGAGCATAACAAAGAGATGTAGCATTCGTTGTATTGTGCACTTGAAACAAATGTAACATTGTGTGTCAATTATGTACAAATAAAATAGATAACCCCCCAAAGAATAAGTATAGACCCATTTCAGGCTAAGTGCCCCAATAACAAGACACAGTGTATCATAATGGATAAAAAAAACAAGACCCCATCCACATGCTGGCTGCAAGAAACTCATTTTAGACCCAAAGACACTTCCAGATTTAAGGGGAAGGAGTGGAAAACAATTTACCATGCTAATGGACATCAAAAGAAAGTTGGGGTGGTAATCCTTATAACAGACAAATTAGATTTTAAGCCAAAGACTATAATAAGAGATCAGGAAGGACACTATATTATACTTAAGGGTCTGTCCAGCAAGAAGATCTAACAATTTTAAATATCTATGTCCCTAACATGGGTGCAGCCAATTATATAAACCAATTAATAACAAAATCAAAGAAATACCTCAACAATAATGCAATAATAGTAGGGGACTTTAACACCTGCCTCACTGAAATGGACAGATCATCCAAGCAAAAGATCAACAAGGATATAAAAGCTTTAAATGACACACTGGAACAGATAGAGATCACAGATATATTCAGAACATTCCATCCCAAAGCAACAGAATACACATTCTTCTCTAGTGCACATGGAACATTCTCCAGAACAGATCACATGCTGGGTCACAAATCTGGTCTCAACTGGTACCAAAAGATTGGGATCATTCCCTGCATATTTTCAGACCACAATGCTTTGAAACTAGAACTCAATTACAGGAGGAAAGTTGGAAAGAACTCAAATACATGGAGGCTAAAGAGCGTCCTACTAAAGAATGAATGAGTCAACCAGGAAATTAAACAAGAATTTAAAAATTCATGGAAACAAATGAAAATGAAAACACAACTGTTCAAAACCTTTGGGATGCAGCAAAGGTGGTCCTGAGAGGAAAGTATATAGAAATACAAGCCTTTCTCAAGAAACAAGAAAGGTCTCAAATACACAACCTAACCCTACACCTATAGGAACTAAAGAAAGAACAGCAAAGAAAGCCTAAACCCAGCAGGAGAAGACGAATAATAAAGATCAGAGCAGAAATCAATGAAATAGAAACCAAAAGAACAGTAGAACAAATCAACAAAACTAGGGGCTGGTTCTTTGAAAGAATTAATAAGATTGATAACCTCCTGGCCAGACTTAGCAATAAGAAAAGAGAAAGGACCCAAGTTAATAAAATCATGAATAAAAGAGGAGAGATTACAACCAGTACCAAAGAAATACAAACAATTATAAGAACACATTATGAGCAACTATACACCAGCAAATTTGACAATCTGGAAGAAATGAATGTATTCTTAGAGAGGCATAAACTACTAAAACTGAGCCAAGAAGAAATAGAAAACCTGAAAAGACCCATAACTGGTAAGGAGATTGAAGCAGTCATCAGAAGTCTCCCAACAAACAAGAGCCCAAGGCCAGACAGCTTCCCAAGGGAATTCTATGTTCCAAACAATAGAAAAGGAGGGAAAACTTCCAAACTCATTTTATGAGGCCAGCATTACCTTGCCCAAACCAGGCAAAGAACCTATCAAAAAGAAGCATTAAGACCTTCTCTACCCATTTCCTGACTTGTGTGCTCCCTCTCTCTCACTCTCTATCCAATAAGTAAATAAAATCTTAAAAAAAAAACTAGACTAATAGTAATAACTACTACTACTATTATTAATTGTAATAATTTGGATTATACAAACATGGATGAATTTTTTCTCCCTTCCATTCATAATCCATTCATAATCCATTTGAAGTATTATGAATATGTAGTCCTTGAACAGATGTATGAAGTAATGATACATTGTACACATTTTTAAAAGAAGAACTACATGGACATTGTGAACTGGGGAAAAATCATAAAAGAAGGGCCTTTGGGAGCAGAAGTTCTAGTCCATTTCTTTGCTTTGATAAAGGCATTCACAAATTCTAAAGGTGAAAAAAAAAGAATAGACCCATTTCTTCTCTTTTTTTGTACTTGTGTCAAAATCTTTACATAGATGTAGTCAGTATTAAAGTAATGCCTACCTCTTTTTCCTTATAAGGTCTCTTGTGATTAGATTGGGCCCGCATGAATAATCCCAGCTAATCTTACCATTTCTTGAGCCTTAATTTAATCCCATTAGTAATGTCTCTTTTGTCAAGTAAGGTAATTTATTCAAAAGTTCTGGAGATTAGGATGTGAACCTCTTTGGAGGTTTGGAGGATACAACAGGTATCCTGTCCTCCTGTTTGTCACTGTTCCAAGTCACTTGTCCTTATTCTAGAGGTTTGTGTGGGTGAAGGGAGTGGTAGGAGCTGGGAGTATGCTTCATTGCCTTCACCTGAGCCTAAGTTTGTGCTTAAAAGGGTATATGGCCTACATTTGTGCTTAAAAGGGAGAAGTTTCACTTAAAAGGGTATGTGGCTAAGCAGGCATCATAAAAGATACTTTTAACATTATCCCTGAATTGAAGGATTTTACATATCAAACTGCATGATAAATTAAATGAGTTCTATTTTGTGAAGCAGTTAGAACAGTGCCTGAGCATAGTAAGATATCTGTATCTATATATTTTACTTGTTAAATAAAGCCAAAAATATAATGCCCACAAGGAAGGTACTTTTAAGCAGAGAATTGTTTTGTACATATATATCTTCTTAAGTGAGAGAGCTGATGGATGAACTACTTTTCCTGGGGTTTATTAAACCTTTACTATTGACTATCAGGAGGTAATGCATATTGGCAGGTTTATCCAGTGGTGGTGATGATTGTGTATGGACTATACACTTGTCATATTTTTATGAGAATACCAACTTAAAGAATGATATGCATATACTGAAAAGTGGCAGTAATAATTTGTCTCATTTATTTATTGAACACTTACACTGTGCCTGATGCTAGAGTGCATCAGTGACTCTTGCTCTAGGCTTTTGATATAATAGGGTGAATTCTACTGGGTATGCAAATACTTATAATACAAAGTGGACACATTTTGACCTAAAGAAAATATAAATAAAGGTATCTAAAGGATTATAAATGACTGGAATCACTCATGTAAAGATGTCTTAGCGTAGGTAATGTTTGAAATGAGTTTTGACTACAAAGGTGAAAATTAGAGGCACTCTGGCAAAGTCTTTTTTTTTAAATATTTCATTTATTTATTTGACAGAGAGAGAGAGAGAAATAGCAAGAGAGAGAACACAAGCAGGAAGAGTGGGAGAAGGAGAAGCAGGCTGCCCCGCCAGGCAGGGATAGCAAAGTCCTAATGTCACTTAAGATAGATAGAAAATCTAAGGATGTAACGTCAAAAGCTTTGGCAGAAATGAAGGGTGCTGCACCTATGATCACAGTAAGAGAGCGAATGGAAAAATTCCGTGTAGCTTTCAGATCGCATCCCATTGTGAGGGGGTTGTACTTAATTCTGCAGGAGGTAATGAATTTTGAAGGGGGGGTAATGTGTCATCCAGCCTACTTTTGAGAAAAAATGATTTGGCTGTCATATATTAGGTAAATAGAATGGAGGCGAAACCAGAGGGAGGGATAATAGTTAACAGCTCATTACCAAATGGCCTATGTGAGAAATAGTGAAGGTTTGGACTAGAAGAGTGGGAAAGAACTGGAAAGGAGGAGGTGGGTATGAGAAACGTTTTGTAAAGCAGAATCCACATAATTTCACAACTGATTAAGGAGGAAAGGGAGGGCCCATAATGACTGGTTTCTTGCTTGGATGACTAGGATAATGTGGTATCAAAAAAGAAACATGAAATTGGCAGATTATATATTCTGTTCTTTAACTGAATGGATTTAAGATACTAGAAGAATGTTGAGGATGATTGTTTCAAACCAGTACTTAGAAATGAGACTGGAAGAACCAGGAAGAGTAAAAGAGAAAGAGGTTTGGGAATTTTAGTCTAAAACAATCATAGGATGGGAGTGGGGACTTTTTAGCTCACTTAGTTTTTAATTTTTTAGCTCACTTAGTTTTTTATGTGCTCTTACCCATATCTGCCACATGGTTATCAAACCTATATTTGAACTTTAAGTCCATGACATCCTGAGGCAGGCATTTCTGTTTGCAACATTCAGTTAGAAATTTCTTCATTATTCTGGGTTCATCAGAGTTCCTTCCTTTTGAGCCAAGTTCTGTATATTGGGACCTACCCTAGAGCAACTGCAGTTCTTCATTCTTACAAAAGCTCTTCTGATAGTTTAAGAAAGTTAAAATGTCCCTGTTTAGCCTACTCTTCCAGTTATGCTGGGAGTGTAAATGGGGCTCAGAGGCGATGTAATATCTTTATGCCTTCTTTGGCTCAAATCCTTGCTAGAGTTTCCCAGCTACTAATAAACACACAGAAAACAGAAAGCAAAATTTGAAGGGGTTCTAAGCTCAATAAATCTAACACACATAATTGAATTTAAAGCCACCCTGACAGGAAATCATTAGGGTCTCCCTATGGACAGATACCTGGGGACACATGTCTTCCTCTGTCACCTCTCCCAGTTCTTATGCTCCTATGTTCTTTTATCTTCTTTTATAGACTAAACATCTCTTGTTCTCAGAGAGATACATTTGATATAGCTTCTAGCCACATCATTCTCATTCTCATTCTCCTTTGGTCTAACATATAGAGAAGAACAAGACTAGCCCCTCTCTTGGTCTAAATATTGTGATTTTTTTTTAGCTAAAATTAGTTTAGATACATCACCCAGTTGGCTCATAGTCACATGCTGCCACTGTTGTGGCAGCTGTTAATCTTTTTCAGATGGCTACATAACCAAAGGGAGACTCTTCTCTTCATTGATGTTACATTTTGCCCTTTTGTAGTTGACCATTAAACTGCATGATCTTTTTGATACCAAATTGGTCATATTTATTACATTTCCATTTAGGACATTGTTCACAATGTAGAATGGTAAGCAACTTATATTTAGGGTAGAGTCCTTTTGCCTAGCAGTATTCTTCCAGTTTAATGCTAAGTTGTCAAAGATCTGGGAAAGAATTTGGAGGGAACTTCATTGAAATGGTATGGATATAAAAAGTGCTTTTAAAATGAGATAACACTGATGTTTTAACCATATTTACTTACACATATGTGTGTGTATACACACATATATATCACTAAAATATATACATATATAATATATACATATCACATATGTATATATCATATATATAAACACCATATATATATTTTTTGTTGGGGGGGGCTTAGGGGCACCTGACTGGCACAGTACTCAGTGGGTGGATATTGAAACTCTTGATCTGGGGATCATGAATTCAAGCTCCACCTTGGGTAGAGTTTACTTAAGAAAATAACACTATTTTTGGTGTTAAGAGCTTGGGCTCTTGAGCCAGCAGACCTGAGTTCAAATCCTGTTTGATTATTTACAATTTATTCTTCTCTCTGAATCTGTTTCCTTTGGTATCAAAGGAAGATATTAATTTCTTCTTCCAAGGATATTGTGAGACTTGAGGCAATAATGTGTATAAAACCCTTAGTACCTTATTTGGTACATAAGTGCTTGGTTATTATTTCTCTCTGGAAGTCTGATTACAGAACAAAAACATCACATTTTTATGCTCTTTGCATTCAGTTTGACATTGAAAAAATATACAATTAAATACTTGGGAAGAAGCTTCTAACATATATGGCCAGAATTCTGTTTGTTTGTTTTTTTCCCTGAAAGTGGATTTTGATTTGCTCTACCATCTTTCTATCCTTTATATAAGCAGTGAAACATTCATTTTAAGGGTGATCAATGCCAAGGATGCCATTTGTCATGGCTCACCCTGAAAAAAGGATGTTCGAGAGATGGTGAGCACTTTCCTATTTTAGTGACTCCCCCCCCCACTGTATGCTTTAGTGCTATTTTCTCATTAGCTGTACTTAATGTGATATTAAACCTATCCCTTGAGGTTTTAATTTTTTAAGTTTTTGTTTAAATTATAGTTAGATAACATACAGCATTACATTAGTTTCAGGTGTACAATATTGAACACCTTCATACAATACCTGGTGCTCAACACAAGTGCACTCCTTATATTTTTCATTTTCAGGAGTTTCAAAAAATTGCTTTATTCCAAGTTGGTTAATTTTTGCAAACAAGTATAGAAATATCTATATATACTTTATGCTTGTCTTTTATTTCTTTGTTTTAAATGTGCTGGTTGATAGCCTAAAAATCTGTATTTTCACCACAGAGAGTAGAGAGAGGGCTGCTCTCTGTTCTTTTTCTTGATTTTTGCTCAAGGCCCCTATTTCCTTTTGTACTTAGTTGCTTTTTGTTCATTTTTTTCAATGAGCTGATCATATCCCTTAGAATATTATTTTTGTGGATTTTCTGGAGTTTAGGATGAAGGAGAAATCTTCTAGAAAGGATTTCCATTTGCTTTGTCAGTTGTCTAATATATGATACTCTGGGATCACTATAAATTAAATGAAATTCATGGCTTGAGGTTTTTGAGGGACTCAGTAATATGAATTTGTTCTGTAAATCTGCCTTAACAATGTGTAAGGATTTAGGGAAGGTCAAGTTTAGTATGTTTCATCATTTTCTTGAGGGTGTAGCCCTTAGCTTTACTGGATGGGGTTGCTCTCCAGGGTGGTATTTAACCGAGCCCCCGGCTCTTCCAGTCCTTTGCCACCATTAAACCTAGGCTATGGCAACTGGGAACACAAGGTCCAGTTAATGCCCTCAAGGAAATATCCTCAGTTTTCCACTTAATTCTTTATGTTCTAGTTTTACTTAGCTTCTGGTCTAGGAATCTTATGAAATACTTTATTTTGATGGAAAAAAACATTATCTTTACTTATTTTCTTTTTTAATTTAAATTCAAGTAGCCAACCTATAGTAGTACATCATTAGTTTTAGATGTAGTGTTCAATAATTTATCAATTGTGTCTAACACCAGTGTTCATCCCATCATGTGATTGAGGTAAACTTATGCTAATTGGTAGAATTCTTTTTGCTTTTTTCATTTTAGATTCTTGCTATAGGTAAGAAAGGATTACGTGGAGCCATAGAATCAGAAGGAAAAAACCATGTCTACTCTTAATAATTCCAAAATTAAAAAGTCATATTTATTATACTACAACTCTGGAATTTTAAAAAATGTTTATGATAACAAGTTAGAGATTAAATAACTTACCCAAGGTCAGGTAACTTATAAATGATGGAAGTTGGATTTAAATCCCATCTACTTCACCTTAGCACCATGCTCCAAACCCTTAACCACTTCCTACAGGTGATAGGGGTTTCCATGATTCAGGGTTTAATAAATTGGCCAACTCTTTGTCTTAGGACAATGCTAAAACTGTAAGTTTTTAGATTCACTTAGATAGTTCTTAGCCATATAAGTCTTGGAGCACAGATGAATTTGTCATGAATTAATTATAGGAGTCAAAATTAAAATAATATTAAGCCCATATTAATTATTGCTCACATATTTGTCTTTTATATTTTTGTTTTACTTTTGTGCATAAAAACAAACTTAATATTTTTAGCTTTTTATTTCTGTCAAAATAAATTTTTTAGTGCTAATTTTTATGTTGGGTTTATAGTATCTGATTGAATTAAGGATTTTTTTTTAGTTTGCCAGGCAAAGCACTTCATTCGAAATCCAAAAGCCTATCTCTTTTGTTTCCCATAACTTTGAACAATGACTGGCACATAGCAGTTTCTCAATAAATATTTATTGAGTGAATTGTAGGATAAATATACTTGTATTGTTAATATTGACTTGTGCTTTAAATGTTTTTTCAGCTATTAGACCAAGGAAAATATTTCCTTTTTGAAGAAATGCTCAAATCTTGATACGTCTTTCTTTTTAATAGAGTATCTTTCTAAAGCTTCTGAGTGCTTAAGTGTGTTATTGAATATATGTCATTAATGCTTAACAGAAAATCTATTAAATCTTAAGACACTGATATGTACCATACCACACAATGTGTTTTCCTAACTGGTGATGATTAAAAAAAATAACCAGGATAAGAGATCTCTTAAAGATAGCCAGATACAGCTGACCTCCTCTTTAGAAGTTAACTACTTGTTGACTGATTTCAGATGCTGTAAGATGGAGTAACTAGGAATGCTAGAATCTAGCTCTATGAGACTTTCATTGTTCAGAAGCTAGCTCAGGCATGTTTTCATGTCAACAGCAGAAGTATAACAGAGGAAGAAGAGATGTGTGAGTACTGATTGAAGCCCCTGCTTCATGACTTATAACAATCCATTGGCCCATGCAGGTCACATAGCCAACTGAGACTCAGAGTGGAGGTTACATGGCAAAGGTATAGATACAGGCAGGAGTGAAAAACTGGTACCATTAATACAACCAACCTACTTTATAAACCTAACTAAATGAATCTGTTCTCATAAAATATGTCTGGCATTTCCACTATAACCTTCTGATCCCTTATTTGAAACTGAATCTTTAAAAGAGTCTATCTTAAACACACATGCATGTGCACATGTACACACACACACACGCTTTGTTCATTTTCTGCTTATCTTATACTTTTTCCTAATGCAATTTGTTAGCTAAAATATTTATTTCTGTAGATACTAACAAAAGAATAGCAGGTTTTTAATTGAAATACCACATGGAATGAACTTTGTGTTCAATATAAAACAAATACTGTCCACATGGCATTTATCAAATAAAATTTGTGTGTGGACATTTTATATACAAGCATACGTTGCAAGAAAAGCATATATTTTAAAAATAAAAGTGAGCTGATCATTCTACAAACATTCCGGTTGCCTATTATAATGAAATTGTGTGTTAAGTGTCATTCTTAAAGCAATGGAGATGGCATTTGCATATCAGTTTAATTGCTTTGGATTAAACATTGAAAGATGAGAGCCAAGAGACCTTATTAAGCTGAAATGAGGGCAAATGATAAAAAAGTGATATTATGTAACACTACATCTAGATATCTGTTGCTCTTTCCATTTTAAACCCTAAATTGCAATGTTTCTTAAAATTATCATTGAATGCACTGAAATACAATAAAAAATTAAAAGGTTAATACATAAATTGTGCTGCATAAATATAATTTGATTCAAAAGGCAAACTAGTTTTCTCTACTTTGTTAATATTTATTTGTTCTGAATGTACTAGACTATAAGCTTTTGAAAGACATTATGCCTCATTTATTTTTGTGTCTTAAGGGCTTTGAAATAGTCTGTCCTATAATAGTTGCTCAATAAATGTTTGTGAATAGATGACTGAATAAATGCAAGGTAGGGCGACTCCCTCATAGTCACTGTTATGAATTTTAGGTGAATGGCTGGATGCTGTTGGTTTCTTTTTCTTTTATTTTTTATTAACATATAATGCATTATTTGACCCAGGGGTACAGGTCTGTGAATCATCAGGCTTACACATTTCACAGCATTCACCATAGCACATATGCTCCCCCATGTCCATAACCCAGCCACCCTCTCCTTACCCACCACTCCACAGCAACCCTGTTTGTTTTATGAGATTGAGTCTCATGCTTTGTTTCCCTCCTGATCCCATCTTGTTTCATTTTTTCCTTCCCTACCATCCACAGTCCCCTGTCCTGCCTCTCAAATTCCTCATATCAGAGAGATCATATAAAAATTGTCTTTCTCTGACTGATTTATTTTGCTCAGTATAATACCTCTAGTTCCATCCACATCATTGCAAAAGGCAAAATTTCATGTTTTTGATGGCTGCATTGTATTCCAGTGTGTGTGTGTGTGTGTGTGTGTGTGTGTATACCACATTTTCTTTACCCATTCATCTATTGATAGACATCTAGGTTCATTCCGTAGTTTGGCTATTGTGGATATCACTGCTATAAACATTCGGGTGCACACGCCCCTTCAGATCACTACACTTGTATTTTTAGGGCAAATACCCAGTAGTGCAATTGCTGGGTCATAGGGTAGCTATTTTTCAACTTTTTGAGGAACCTCCATGCTGTTTTCCAGAGTGGCTACATCAGCTTGCTTTCCCACCAACAGTGTAAGAGAGTTCTCCTTTCTCCACATCGTTGAGAAAGGATGGATTTTAATGAAGAACTCAAACACTGAATTTCTTTCAACCTATTAGTGATGCTGTTGGTTTTGATTGGTCTTCCGCTTTGCCTCTGGGAATCATCAGTCATTAAACGTGTAAAGTCCTTCAGCCACCTATGGTGAAGTAGGCTATGTGGAATGGGGCATGTATAAGGCAACTTCTTTTGTCAGTCAGGGAGTTTCACATTTGAATGTTTGATCTGGGGCTTAGATTAGAAACTACCATTTGTTTTCTTTGTCCATAGCATCAGAAAACTGATCTCACATCATTTTATAAACCAATAATAACACGTAACTCATTTATTTGCATTAGAGAATGAGCACCACTTCCAAGTGTCCCTGTTACCAGAATTATTTCATGTTTGCCCGGTTGCCTATATTATTAGATAATCCAAAACATTTCCTTTATATTTGGTGAGAATAACCCCTACTTTTCAGTTATTCTGGAGAATTTATTTTATGGACTGTCTAAGCAGCTTATAAATACTATCTTCTTTAATACTTATCACAATTGTATAAAAAGAAGTTCCCATTCACTGACTCCATTTTGCAGATGAAGAAGTGAAGTGACTTACCTACAGCCCTACAACTAGCAAGTAGCAGAGCCAGGTTTTGATATTAGATAGTGAGGCTCCCGAGGGTTGTAATCTTTTTTTGTTTGTTTGTTTGCTTACAGTTTCTTTTTTTTTATTAATTTCTTTTCAGTGTAACAGAATTCATTGTTTATGCACCACACCCAGTGCTCCATGCCATATGTGCCCTCCATAATACCCACCACCTGGCTCCCCTCATCTCCCTCCCCCCGCCCCTTCAAAACCCTCAGATTGTTTTTCAGAGTCTATAGTCTCTCATGGTTCACCTCCCCTTCCAATTTCCCTCAACTCCCTTCTCCTCTCCATCTCCTTATGTCCTCCGTGTTATTTGTTATGCTCCACAAATAAGTGAAACCATATGATAATTGACTCTCTCTGCTTGACTTATTTCACTCAGCATAATCTCTTCCAGTCCCGTCCATGTTGCTACAAAAGTAGGGTATTCATCCTTTCTGATGGAGGCATAATACTCCATAGTGTATATGGACCACATCTTCCTTACCGAGGGTTGTACTCTTAACCACTGTACTATGAGTGCCTAGGTGAGGCTTTCCTAAGGCCCCTGAAAATGAAGTATTTTGTATGCCACGTTGTTTGGTTGTTGTTTTTTAAATTTTTAATTGTGGTTAAAAATTCACAACATACAGCTTACCACCTTACCCATTTTCATGTATACATTTCAGTCGTATTAGGTGTGTTCACACTGTTGTATATCAAACCTCTAGAACTTTTTCATCTTGTAAAACTGAAAAATTTCTCATTGAACAGTAATTCCTCATTTTTCTACCACATTGGCTTTGAATTCCTGTCATCCCAAACATAACACCCCAATCTAATAAAATTCCATCAGACTACTATCACATGCTGTAATAAAAGCTAAACAGAGACAGGAAAACACTGTTTTATTTGCATAGATAAGTATATGCCCAGAACTCAAAACCTTTAAGAAACTCAAATGCATAAGAAATGGGATTAAGTTGAAATAAAAAGGACAGTCTTACTGATTTGTCGTCTTCTTGTTCCTCAGTTTGGCCTTAAAATTTTGTAAAAGAAAACTTTTCTGTTATAATTCATCAGAATGACCTATGAGTGGATCATAACTTTAGGAACATTGTCTTGGTTAAAAAACCAAGAAGAAAAAAGCTGTATTTAATTTCTTGTTTCTTATATATGATTTTTAGCCTCTGCTTGAAGAGAAATTACATTTAAATACTGACAAAAATGCTATTATATATATATCTGATTTTTTACAGTAATAGTTCCCATTTAGTACTCTTGATATTTTAAAAAGAAAATTGTGATATTCAATATAGAGAATATAAATCTGTATTACATATATTTATGGTTATATATAGAGCAAATTTTAACCAATTAAATAAAAATACTAATGTTATAAAATTCATGCACAGTTATACAATCTCTGTTTGGAAAAAAACTCAAAAATCTGAAAAGGATACTTAATCAATGTACATTTTCAATTCTTAGTTTTCTTTATATTTACTACTATATTTGATCTACAAATAATCTTGTGAAATAGGTTGAAGGCAGCTGTAATAATGGATGATACAGAAATAGACTCAGATTCCAGAGTGATGGTACTTAGGCTAAGCATTGCACTAGGAGCACAGAATAGAAACGAGTTGGTTAAGGGATTCGACCAAAACACAGAAGTGAGGAACAACCCAGCCCATCAGGAGCACCAGTAGTGTAAGTACTGCCAAAGTCACAACTGTGAATGGGGACATGGTAGGAAATGAGGAAGAGAGGCCAAACCCAGGCTCATATAGCCAAATAAAATAGTTTGAATTTGATTCCACAGAGTATGCACATGCAGGAAAGGGTATTTGGCAATGCATCATGACACATGATGAAATGTCATGGATAAAAATGTTTTATCAGAAATCTATTTACTAGTGTCAGGATTCATTCTACCCCCACTTTTTCATACCATTACCTTACATTGGGTTGTTGGTTGTTCAGCTCTTAAGAAGGAAGTGTGACTCCACTTCTGAAACTGTTAATACACTATATGTTAATTAACTGAATTGAGATAAAAATAAAATTTTTAAAAAGGAAGGAAGTCTGAGAATTTCTCTAAGAATCCCTCAAAGCCTACAAGTTAGAGTAGAAGTTGTTAGGCATATGGGTATGCAGATAGATTTTGTTTTGTAAAGTATTTAAAACTACTTGGTAATTAATTCTGTTACTTTGTGAATCATTCTAACACCAAACAGTAAATGCACTGGCAGGCTCAGGGAAATAAATGATGAATGCCATCATACTTGGAGGACATGTAAAATGAAAGATGCTTACCAATCATCCAAGTAGATATCTGAAATAGCAAATATTACAATAAAATAAAGTCTTTTAACAAAAAATAACTATTTAACAAATATATTTTTATGTTTTCTGTAGTTCATTCTTTTCAAGCAAACTTCAATTCCAAAAACTCAGGAAGGTGACATTTTTGAGTGATATAAATCTTTATAGTTACATGTGATTATTTTATTATACTTTTTAAAGATTTATTTATTTGAGGGGGGAGGGACAAAGAGAGAGGGAGAGAAGCAGGCTCCCTGCTGAGTGGGAAGTCGGAAGTGCAGCTCAGTTTCAGTACTGAGCTGTAAGCAAGAGTTAGGTGCTTAACCGACTGAGCCACTCAGGTTCCCCTACATAAAAGTATTTTGAAAGTATTATCCACATTTATGAATTTGCTTAAATTGGGAGGGAGAAGATCTTAATGTAGTCATTTAGTTTCTTACTATAAAATGATATCATAAAACACATTGCTTAGGAGCTGCAAAAATCATTTTTAATTCGCAGCTATCTTTAAAGATATTTTCATACCACAATTATTTATTCTTTTCCCTATAATTCCCTGTTGTCATTTGTTTCATCGGTTTATTTAAACTTATCATTTTTCATTCACTTGACCATTGTATGTCAAGAGACTTTTACCTTTTCTCTCTTATTATTATTATCTTGTCTGGTGGGGCAAAATAATTGAGACAAAATAGAGGAGCAAGAGGCAGACAGCAGGTGCATTTGTATATTACAAAATGTTTACAAAATAATAAGCACCACATGAATAATGCATTTGAAGAAAATTGTCTGGCAAATGATATTGAGTCATATATCCGAATCATCCCTCAATTACTGAAGAACAAATTACAAGCGCTAATGCATCCAGTTTTATCAGAAAGAGAGAATTCACCATGTGGGGCATCTAGGGTAGAGTAAGAGGGCTACTGCTTATTTAATAGAAGATTAAAATCTCTGTATTTATATCTGTATCTATATATCTATAGCTGTACCTATATCTCTGTAATTTGAAAACCTAAAACATGTCTGTTGTTGTTGTTGTTGTGTGTGTGTGTGTATAACATTTAAAAGTCCAGTATGCTTTTTTTGAAGAAATAAGTTCCTATGGCTTATTTGCTGTTGACTGGCTTTTATGTAGTATAATAAAACTATTATATGCACTAATATTATTACTGTAGTTTATTTTAAGCTTAAATGTTTCTTTCTTTCAAATATTTAGTATTTATATTAATTAAAATTAATTTAACTTTAATTTCTATATTTAATATATCTTACATTAACCTTGACAATAAACTTAAGAAGTGAATATTCCTATTCATATTTTACAGGTAAGGGAGTGGAGACTCAGTGAATTTAGGAAATAGGCTTAAGGTTAGTAAATTGCAGAGCTAGGATATTGACCTGATGGTAGCTAATACCAAAGTCCATTCTTTTTCTTTCATTAAAACATTTCCCTGTTTTTATATAGAGAGCACTGGGTTCTGCTCCTCTGGTTTGTATACCTAGCAATGTAAAATACTGAGACGTTAAAGACAAAGATGAAATAAATACTCAAACTCTCTGCTTCAGTGCTTTTTTGTTTTGTTTCGTTTGCGCTTTCCCATTTAAAAAGAGAGAGAGAGGGAGAGAGAGAGGGAGAGAGAGAGAGAGAAGTAACGCAAGACCTAGGATTTTGGAGTAGTTGATGTGCCTTTCTTCATTTTACCTTTTGGCTGGTTTGCTGTCTGAACACTAGGTGGAGGCGGCCCAGCTCTCTGGGCGACTACTGTTGTCAGGGCCAGGGGGCCCTGCAAGATTCTCAACTGTTGTACCTGCTGCCGGGGCTGCCGCTGCAAGGCAGGGGCCTGCTGCAGTGTGTGCTGGGGATGAGGTCGGCTCTGCTGGGGTCTTCTTTCACTCTCTGCAGAGTCAAGTGGAGCCAACACCGCCGGCTGGGGCTGCAGAAAACTTCCTGCTCCAGGGAGGTTAAGGACAATGGCTTGCTGAGCAGATGAGGCTGTTCTCTGACTGGTTGAACCTTGTCCACTTGAACTCTGTGGCACTGGCTCCTGAGGACCAGTAGTTGTGGGTTGTTGGAGTTGTGGTTGTGGAATAAACTGGTAGAGCCACTGCTGCTGAGGCTGCTGCTGGGTGTTCAAAAGGAGCGAACCTTGTGGAAGCTCCATTAGAGTTACTGGACTGATACTGGAGGCATTTTTTAAAATAAATTGAACACCTACTTGAGGAGCCTGTGGTGCAGCAGGCACTACATTTGGTGGCCGAGCTCCTGAGGAGAGGGTGCTAGGCTTGATATCCACAGGAGCTGTGGTCCCAGAGGTAGAGCCCTTCCTGCAACTGGAACCCCTCCCCAAAGCCTGGGCTCCACAACTAGGGCCCACCACTTTGATGATGCTGTGGCCTGCAGAGTTGGCCATGACTGGGGTGGCCAGGCTTCTTTGTGATGAGCTGACAGTAGACAGGGTGGCTGCAGGAAGCATGTTCACTTGATTCACTTCCACAGAGGATTTCTGGGAGTTGGCCATGACCTGGGTGGCCGGGGTTCTTTGTGATGAGCTGGTAGTCGACAGGGTGGCTGGAGGAAGCATGGTAACTCTAACCACTTCTGCAGAGGATTTCTGGGAAGGGGCTAGGACCCGGGTGGCCACTGTTCTTTGTGATGAGCCGGTAGTTGACAGGGTGGCTGGAGGAAGCATGCTAACTCGAATCACTTCCACAGAGGATTTCTGGGATTTGGC
>PISX010028649.1:0-21233 GCA_004024625.1 Mellivora capensis | reverse complement strand
GACATCTAGGTTCTTTCCATAGTTTGGCTATTGTAGACATTGCTGCTATAAACATTCGGGTGCACGTGCCCCTTCAGATCACTACGTTTGTATCTTTAGGGTAAATACCCAGTAGTGCAATTGCTGGGTCATAGGGTAGTTCTATTTTCAACTTTTTGAGGAACCTCCACGCTGTTTTCCAGAGCGGTTGCACCAGCTTAATGCACACATTTTTAAAATTGAACTTAAATCAAATTATGGCTTTATCCACCGCTTCTGCTCTTGCTTTTATTCCATCAATATTAGCTGGGTTTTCGTCTCATTTTTACAAATGTCTTTGTTTACCCTTCCTCCTTTTTGCTGCAAACTATTTATTTTCCCTCCTGTCTGAGGAGGGTAGTTAATGGTAAATTCTGTTATTTAAGTATCTTTATCTGCTTTCTTTCATAGAAGATCTTTTGTCAGGAGCAGACTCCTAGATTAACAGATTTTTTTCTAATTCAATAAAGATGTAATTCTATTATGTCTACCGTCCATGTTGCAATTAAGAGGCTACTAATCTATCCTTACTCTGAAAATGACCTCTCCAAACTTTTCCACCACTTTAAAATTTTCTCCTTTGCTTTGCTGTTCTACAATTTTTCTGGGATGTGTCTAGACTGGGATATATATATTTTTTAATTTGTGTTGTTCTGAAGTCTTAGCTTCTTCATTCTCTTAATTATCTAGATCATTGTGGATCTATGGGAATCTAGATCACCCTGCTGAATCCTTACAGACCTTATTAGCTTCACTACATTAAGCAAAGTCTGAATGTTATCACTGTCATATATGGCGTGGTTGACCATAAAGTCAGAAGTCAAGGTATCTTGAGTGTGGCAGAAACCCTCTGAGTGATAGTTAGTCCTGACCCTTGTTTTCCTCCCAGAGATTCTGCTTTCACTGTATTCTGGATCTGAAAATTTCTTATTTTCATCTCCATTCATCAATACCCTCTTCTTCCTTAGGTGTAATCTTATCTTATGTATTGTTTTAATTTGCAAGGTCTCTGGAAATATCAAATACAACAATGCATAGAAAATTGAGAAACAGGAGACCAACTTTTTATAAAAAGGGTTATGTAGGAAGAGGGAGATAAGGACTCCCTTATTTGAGAAGGTAGAGTTTGTGATGTGTTGTAGTCTCCCTTCCCCTTTTCTCCTATTCCCCTCCATGGGCAGGTGGGGGACAGGGCAGGATGCTGTGATACACTTGTTCTCCTTCATTAAGGGTCCTGACTTGAGATTTCTTAGGTAGGATAACAATGATTCAGAACAAAACCAACAAGAATGAATATTCAACTCACACCATAAGTAGAGTGTCTTGTTTTCAATTCCCCCCTCCCAAAAGACCCTAGGAGAAGTCTAGGGAAAGGAAACCCGTGTGTGGGACACATGAATCCACATTCCCACCTCACACACAGCAGTATCAACTCAAGAACTGACATCACAGTCTCTCCAAACCATGAGCCACAGAGGTACCTTTGAATTAAAAATGAGATTGAATGAAAATGTATTAAAATTGAATCAGAAGTAACTGGAATCTCCTAATAATAAAGTAACTAAAACTGTGGGATTGAATTGAGCTGTTGCTTCCTATCATTTGGTTTCTCAAAGTTCATTTCACATTCCTGTGTGCAAATCTTGGGCCAGACTTGGATTAGGTGCCTATCCCATGGTCAAGGTGCAGTGAGCATTGACATTGATTCCCTTACCAGGAATACATGGCATGAGGAAGGGGTATTTCAGTAACAGGACAGCACCATAAACACAAAAGACAAAAGGAAAGAGATCATGGACAGATAGAAGCACTGCATGACCATGACAGATCACACTGAAATTAAGATGTTAGTGGAACAGAGAAAAAGATAGTAAAGTTTGTTTTAAATAGATAAATAGATATATATAGATAGATAGATAGATAAAGATATATAGATGTCTAGATATATCTATATACCTACGTATATATATATATACACAGCAAGATATATCTACCTAGACAGAGACATATTTAGAAAGATATTACAGGGGAATAATATATCTGTACCCAAAAGGGAATCCAAGATATTAGGGATTAATATTTAAACATGAAGGTAACTTGGACAAAATTATAAATAGACTAGTTTGAAAAAATAAAGGTCTAGATTTTACATGAGGTATTATATTTGTGATGAGGACATTAAACAAAAGAAACAACTATATTTTATGGATAAAAATGCAAAAATCAGTAATATCTTAGCCATAGGTTATCTTCTTTAAAATCACATAAGCAATGTCAAATCTGAATAACTGTATTATACACAGATATATACACAGTTGTGTGTTTTAGTGTTTTGAAGTTAGATTTACACATTTCCTAAAATAAAACTTTCTCAAAAGCAAAGAAATTATTTATCTTGAATAAATATCTCAATGCCATGTCTACTCATAAATAAATAAATTGGTTGATTAATTAACAGATTAAATTGTATAGGACCTCGGATTTGACCTTTTATAAGCAGGTATGATCAGTGTCCAGAAAACCAGTAACTGGCAAATAATAGAAAATAGAAAGGAGTAATATGTGGCCCACTGTATTTTGTTTAATTTATTTGATTGTCTCTTTCCCATTCTCCTAAGGCAGAATTGAAAAGCTCTCTCCCAATGTCAGCCAACATCAGGCATTTTGCCAGGCAGGCAAAGAAGTGGAGGGAATATCGTAAAGGGTAATGGCTAAATTTATTTTAGAGCTTCTGCTTCTATAGCTTTGGAAAGAAAGTGATTCATAGCTGAGAAATCAGAATAATGCAATCAAAAATCCCTGTGGTACCATTCTTGACCTTTAAAGCCAACATGCATTTGCAGAATGGAAAATTGAGCAGGAAACATGCTTTCAAACTTTCCTGGTGGTGCTTGGTGGTTCCCCAGCTAGACAGTGTTTCTTATCAATATTTCGAGTCTGATGGAGCAGGTGCCCTTTGTAACCAAAGGTCATATCAAGAACTGGACAAGAGAGTGGCTTGAACAAAGTCAACTCTAGTAGTACTACTCCTAACTACCAAAGAATATTTTTAAAAGCTTAGAAATATTTTTGAGAAATATCTCAGAAAACATATTTCTCATGGTGGACTTAAAACTCAGAAGCTTCAAAAGCTCTCAAGGTCAGTTACTTAATTGCAAGAACAGAAAGACATTCATGCCAATACACGTATGGAAGTTTATTTTGTTAACATAGACAGATGATCTTACACATATTTGTGAAACTAGAAAACATGTTAATCCAAGGTACATAAACCTGGAATTGGAAAGTTAGAGACTAAAGCCATCCTTTCATTTCTACTTCTCACTGGATAATCTTTTTTTTTTTTAAAGATTTTATTTATTTACTTGAGAGAGAGGCAGTGAGAGAAAGCATGAGCGAGGAGAAGGTCAGAGGGAGAAGCAGACTCCCCGTGGAGCTGGGAGCCCAATGTGGGACTCGTTCTCGGGACTCCAGGATCATGACCCGAGCCGAAGGCAGTCGCCCAACCAACTGAGCCACCCAGGCGTCCCCTCACTGGATAATCTAATGTACTCTCCTAACTCTCTCCAAAACAAACTTCATAATGTCTTTGCTTATCCCCAGTGGCTCCAGCAAGCTGTCTCACGCATGCTGGCTTTCTCTCTAAATGACCACTCAGAACTCGGGAATATCTAATTAGTCTAAACCCTTAAAGTTTCTAGTCTAAATCCTTACAGAATCATAAAGATTCACTCTTTATCATATAGATCAAGTTCCTTGGGTCAAAAACTCCACTCCTATCATGCCATTAAAGAAGTTACACACTACCAAAAGAAAGAAAGAAAGAAAAGAGGAGAGGTAGAAAAAGATGGTTGTGACTTTTGTTTGGCTGCAGAGTATCTACAAAGGGAGTATGGATAGAGAAGCAAAGTATCAATTTCTCTACTAAAATTAGTAAAGCATATTTATTAGATTAGGTTTATCAGCCTAAACCAATTGAGCTCATTCAGGTAAACAATCTGAAAATATGTACGGATGAAGGATACTCCCCTGCCTTTTTGGTTTTTTATGGATTATGAAAAAGAAAAGGAAAAAAGTGGGAAATGGCCCAATCGCTTTCTTAGACTCCCTAGTCAAACTAGAAAATCCTTGGGGGAAAGGAAAAGCATGGTTTTGCATGGTAGGTTAGGAAAAGATATGCTTTCTGGATGTAGATGTGAATCTGTGAATCCACAAGTCATTCAAAAGCAGCGTTTGAATGTCTTACAGATTCACTGATTTTAACAATTCTCCCAAATCAAGTCCATATCTCTCCACTACCTGCCCGCCATAGACTTTCCAACTTCTACCTCAACCCTCTTCTCCTGACTGCTGGCTACACTGATTTATTTACTGGTCCCTGTGTGTTGCATGTCCTTCATGCCATGCTGGCTTGGAACATCCTGTCCTTCCCCTTCTATGTGATGAACTCCTGTTGATCTCTTCAACTGTAGATCAAACCTTGCTGTCCTTTGGAAACATTCCCTGACTCCCATAGAAAGGCCTAGATGTCTCTTAATACATGATTGCCACACTTAGAAAACAATGATGTATTTTTTTTCTTTTGTCTTTATGTCTCCCTATAAAATATTTAAAAGTCATTGTATAATTTACAACTAACAACAAGAACTAATAATAATGAAAATATTTAAAATATTGGTTTAGGTCTTCATCATTAACAAAGGTTACTATCTTTTTACAATTTGTAACCAATTAAATAAATAGAGCATATAGTAGAGATAGAGTCAAATTGATATCAGGAAAAGGGCCCCTATTCTCTTTTTAAGTTTTTATTTAAATTCTAGTTAACATATAATATAATATTGGAAAATGGCCCCAACTCTTCAACCCTACCCATGGCCTCTCACACTTTGCAATCTGACTTTGGAATTTTTCCCTTTGAAACTGGACTGACCCTGTGACTTGCCTTAGCCCTTAGGTGCTCTCTCTACTGTGTCTTGCAGCTCTGCCCAGAAGGAGAAACAAGCCCAGGCTAACCTTCTGAAGCACAGGGATCCCTGTGGAGCTGAGCAAAGTGCTGTAAACCCAGCCTAGGTCTTCCCAAACCTGCTCACTCCCACAAATCCAACCATGGATCCATGACAAGCCCAGCCCCATCATAAAACCATCAAATGAGAGTCGGCATGTGTGAAAAACTGTTTATTGTTTGAAGCCACTAAATTTTGGGGGTGATTTATTACTCAACAACAGTTACCTGACACAAAACCATACAGAATTTTAAAACAAAAAGAAAAATACCCCCTTACCTTGGAATAGGGAACAAATACAGCAAAGATCAAACTTGTAAATATTTAAACATTTTCATATAGAGTAACAGATAAAAGAATCAATATAAACCGGTATCTAAACTAGGTTAAAAATCATACATTGTTTTTTATGGGGATATTTTTGTCATATTATTTTGTGAAAAACAGTTATCACTACATCAGGATTTTATATTCACATAAAAATAATTAAATGTCATAATAAAAGTACTTTATTCATAAGAACATAAACACTTATATCAATATCCCATTTTTATATTGCTATCCAGAATCCAATTTTCTCGTAAAGTTATATTTAGACTCACAAAAATGATTGAAAATGTATCTTCCTCATTTGATTGCCTGGCTTTGCCATTACTAAAAGTGAAAACTAAAACATTAGCATCGTTCTGTTACCTCATTCTATCTTTTCTTTTTAATCTCTTGAATGAATGACTTATTCAGATCAATAACCATGATTTATAAAGTCATTTCATTATCTGTAGTATTATTTGAGGATTAGTAATCCTTCTATTAAAATACTATCTAGAATAAAGGTGTGAAAAAATCAGTCTATCTTAAACATAAATGTCACCACACATAGCTAAAAACAGTTCCATTTGGATCATGTTTTCTATCTCACAGACTATAAAAGTCACATTTACTTTGTACTGTATGGGAACTTCAATATTAATTTGATGAATTCCCTGTGTAAATCTTTTCTTTTTTAAATAAATCATAATGCATCTTTTCTTCTTTTTCCTCAAGAGAAGACAGAGATTCAAGGGCCTTGGCAAAGTTTTTTAATAATTGGAAAATTTTAGAGTGTAAGGATTTCAAACTAGGTATTTCTGTTTAATAATATATGTGTAGTAGATAGAATTTGGAAAACTTAGAACCATGTATGAAAGGAAAAAATGTATAATTATAGAAAATTTTACACTGCATTTAAATTATTCCTTTTTTAATATTTTATTTATTTACTAATTTATTTGAGAGAGAAAGTGAGCAGGAGAGGAAGGGGCAGAAGTGGAAGGAGAAGGAGAGGGAGAGAATCTCAAACAGACTCAGAGCTCCATTCAGGGCTTGAATCCCACGACCCTGAGATCATGACCTGAGCTGCAGCCAAGAGTCAGATGTTTAACCAGCCCAGCCGCCCATGTGACCCTGCATTTAAGTTACTGTTAAGGCTTCAATCACAGACTGCAATGATATCCCTTATGTGTGTGATCTAAAAAAGCTGAACTTGGGGTGCCCGGTGGCTCAGTGGGTTAAGCCTCTGCCTTCAGCTCAGGTCATGATCTCAGGGTCCTGGGATCGAGCCCCACATCGGGCTCTCTGCTCAGCAGGGAGCCTGCTTCCTCCTCTCTCTCCCTGCCTGCCTCTCTGCCTACTTGTAATCTCTGCCTGTCAAATAAATAAATAAAATCTTAAAAAAAAAGAGCAGAAGGCAGATGCTTAACCAACTGAGCCACCCAGGTGCCCCTAGAATGGTCACTTCTGTGTTTAGCTTCTTTTGCTTGATGATATTTACTTATCTTAGCTTGTATAGCTGCAGTACCTTCTCATTGCTGATTAGTATTTTTTTAAAGACTTTATTTATTTATTTGACAGACAGAGATCACAAGTAGGCAGAGAGGCAGGCAGAGAGAGAGAGAGGGAAGCAGGCTCCCCGCTGAGCAGGGAGCCGGATGCGGGGCTTGATCCCAGGACCCCAAGACTACGACCCAAGCCGAAGGCAGAGGCCCAACCCACTGAGCCACCCAAGCATCCCTGATTAGTATTTTAATTGGGCAGGCTTTCTAAAAGTTGAAAATCAATGTAGTTTATCAATATATTTTGTTCTATATGAGTATATTACGTGACAATGTAAATGTATCTGCCAGTTAGCAGGTTTTTTAAATAAAAATAAAAATTTCCTCTAGGTACCACTGTTTTCTTACAATGTTTTGCCTTTGTCTTTTGATTAGTTGGAGAGAATTATAGACAAAATAGTAGCTTGAGAGAAAAATAGGAAATATCTGTTAACCATCCTCCACAGTAAATATTAAAATCGCTATATACAAAATAATTGCTTTTCAAATTTATAGCATTCCCTAGTTTGCATTATGTCTACTCTCTTCAGTGTAAGGAGGTTTTACATTTCACTTTTGCATCATGCTTAAGAATAAAACATTTTTATATATTTTTTCATTTATTTCCACAGAACTCTGTTAGAAGGGGCAGTTACCTCTTAAGTACATCTTATGTCTTGTATAACACTAATTGTGGTGTGATATTTTTTAAAAGCAAACCTCAACAACCACAGGATATTATTGTCATGGTTATCATGCTTCAGGAAAATAGTTTAGGAGCTGAAAATGTCCAAGGCACCTAGAAGTGCAGGGTAAGAGGAGAAAGTACTCAAATTGGGAGAAGGCAGCAGTTCTGTTTCCAGAATACTTTAATTCTCTTTCTCCATTTGAAAGTGTCATTTTCAACTACCAGCTTTTCTTATCCCCTCTCCTCCCTCACCATCCCCACAATAGGGCTCTGAGGTTGAATTTGAACATTTGTGGGTAGAAGAGGACCTACCAAGTTAAAAACCCATAGAAAGCACCCAGAGATAAATTCCTCAAAAGTAAATATCCCTTAGCTAACAGCAGTGATCAGTGTTCTCATCCAGGAGGGACAGTCCTGGCCCCATACAGCTCCACAGAGGCAGGAAGGCCTTAGAAGAGCAAGCTCTCAGAGCAGTTGCGTGGGTTGTCGACATGTAAGAGTCTAAAGACCAGTAGTATGATTTAGCCCTGACAAATGGGGGTCATGAGTTCTTCTATGGGTTATGCAAAGTTTGTGAGAAGAGAGGACCAGAGGGAGAACATCAGGACCCATATCCTAAAGGACATGATGCAGGAAAACATGGATATGGTGGGTATAATAGACAAATGTCACTCAGTCACTGACGATTGCGATGAACAAGGCCGGGCAGTCCAGCAACAAGGTGAAATCAGCTGCCGGCAGATATTCAGAACTTCAGCATTACAACTTCCGGTTTCAACCTGAATTATTTAGCTCTATTCTAGGATTCCCTGTACTTCTGCAGGCTGGGGGTATAGGTGGCCTTGGGTCAGCAGTACCATTGGTGCGAGGCTTACAGCATTCGACAGCCTGTGTTGGAGGGTGCGAGCTTAGCATAACATCGCTCAACTGTTCTTTCCTTACCTTCCTCTTTGTAAGGCTGGACGGTTGAGTAAGAACCTCTCTAAGGTATTTTCTTGATGGGCAATTCTCAATTTGTTCATCTTTTTATCATTTTCTCACATAATCTTTTTAGGGGTTAACACTTCTTAAGGTCATCTCCACCATACGATTCTGAAAAGTCAGACTCATTGAAATAGCAGAATTAATCTAGCCATAAAAGTAGACAGAGGTCAACACAGTATCTAAGGCCAAAAGGAAAAAGCAGGGAGACTGTGATGAGAAAATTCTGCTCGACCTCACCTTTCTATTTCCTTTGGCTTTGGCTTTTATTGGATGCTATATTTCTGGAGGAGCCATTCCCATTTGCTGCAGGTAAATGGTTGTGTTGTGAATTTATTGAGACAGTCAGCAGGAGGTCAAGGCATAGGCCAAGGGTAACTAAAACAGGGAAAGAGAACATTTGACAATGATGTAGACAGATGCAAACTTCGTAGATTAGGCATGTGTTGGCTGGAGAGTAGTAAGCATTTGCAGAAAAAATACAACAGGCCTGATTTTAAGCAGGTAGAACAAAGGAAAGCATTGAGCCCATTTTTTTGTTTCATTTCCTCCACTCCCCAAATTGTCCTGGGTTGCAATAAATAATTCTGACAAATGAAAATCCTTAAAATGAGAAAGCATTGCCTATGAAATTTTTGTATTAATTATATACTTAACTAGTTTTTAAGATGAAAAACTTGTAATTTTTATATAATACAAATTCAGTCTCTGGATTTTTAGGAAGCAGGTAGGTAGATGATCCAAACAGATGAGACCTTTCTTTTCCTAATGTAAATGGTCAAAGATCTCTTCCATTTAAAAACCACTCAAGGGACGCCTGGGTGGCTCAGTTGGTTAAGCGGCTGCCTTCGGCTCGGGTCATGATCCCAGCGTCCTGGGATCGAGTCCCACATTGGGCTCCTTGCTCGGCGGGGAGCCTGCTTCTCCCTCTGCCTCTGCCTGCCACTCTGTCTGCCTTTGCTCGCTCTCTCTCTCTCTCCTTCTCTCTCTGACAAATAAATAAATTAAAAAAAAATAAAAAATAAAATTTAAAAACCACTCAAATGGGTTTAACTGAACACAGTGTCCTTATGAAAAATAAACAAAAAGGAAATGGGAAGCTGTAAACCAACCATATCTTATACTGTTTCGCTTGCAACAGATAGATTCTGTTATCACAGAATAAATAGTTTAGGAAAGTTTTCCTTCTTAATAATATTAAAAGCACTAAGGGCGCCTGGGTGGCTCAGTGGTTAAAGCCTCTGCTTTCGGCTCAGGTCATGATCCCAGGGTCCTGGGATTGAGCCCCACGTCGGGCTCTCTGCTCCTCGGAGAGCCTGCTTCCTCTTCTCTCTCCCTGCCTGCCTCTCTTGCCTACTTGTAATCTCTGCCTGTCAAATAACTAAATAAAATCTTTTAAAAAAATAATATTAAAAGCACTAAATTAGAATACCCTTTTAATATAACCCTATCTAGAACATGTAACTATTTCTATTAGGTTCCCAGTTAGTCAAAACAAGAAGTCTAATATATAGCTTTTAGGTAATAACTAAATAAACTTTGGAATATGAGTTCAGAATTTAAGTGAGATGCTCTTACAAATGTATATATAAGTATTTAACCTGGTCATTAACCTACTAAAAGAATGTAGTTCGTATGTGTGTGTAAAGCAAGGGGCTACTGTTGAAGAAAAGCAAAGTTTTCTTTAATGAATCTTTGTTTATTTTGTGATAATTGTAGATGCACATGCAATGGTAAATACCAATACAGAGACATCTCGTGTACCCTTTACCAGCTTCTTCCGCTAGTAACTTCTGGCGGAAGTAAAATACAATATCACAGCCATTACACTGACATTGATGCCAGCCATGATCTTGTTCAGATTTTCCGTGTGTATTTAGTCCCATTCAGGTTTGTCACACCTGTAGGTTTGGCATCTACCACCGCAGTCAAGATACAGAACAGTTCCATCATCATAAAGACCCCTCGTGTTGCTCTTTTATAACTGCAAATCACGTTTCATCCCCCACATGACGGGAGTCCAAATGAAAATGAAAGAAAAAGACTTGAAGGAAATTGAAAAAGGTAAGAAAATATGAATGGGATTAGTAAGACACAAAAAGAAGATAACAGGAAAGAAACACAGATAATGAATGCCTTGGCCTGGTTTTCTCCCAGAGAGCAGAACCTGGAACAAAACCTCATATATAAGGCATTCATTTTGGGAACTGATACCAAGAAATCAAACCAAGATATTGGGAAGACTAAGACATAGAAGGCGGAAAAGTTTATTTAGCTGTCTCTCTTTGGAGCTGATCACCACTGAGTCTGGTGGAGTTTGATCCTGCTGGGACACATTGAGGAATGACGTAGAATGCACCCTAGAATTCACTAACAGTGGAACAGAAACGTGAGCCCTCCCATGGCCAAAGCCTGGTTCATGGGGCATTACCTCCTTCATACTTGGAGACACTCATAAAGGTCAGAGCCAAGCTGGATCCTATGGAACCCATGGAGAGCCCATGCTGCAGCCTCTCAAAAGGTCCAGGACAGACCACTATTGACACATGGTACAGCTGATAAGGAGGCAGCGGAGTTTATCTTTGTGAAGCTGGCCCATACATTGGAGGATGCAGTGTATGGTAGACCGAGCAGAAGTGGGGTACACACAAGAAGTGTCTGACACCCTGAGTTTCTGGATGAAACAAGAGAACCACTGCTTAGTTATAAGCAAACTCCTCCCAGATGAGGTGCCTGATCAAACTTCTATTACTTACCATGAAGGACCTCGGGAAGGCTCTGATAAATTCCTTTAATCTGTCCTTAAGGAATTGTTTGAGTGGACTTTACTGTAGATTCTCCTTTCTGGAAAGGCACCAAAATGAAACGATTAGAAGTGAATAAGCATGAAACTCTGTTTTGTCCAGTAGTTTGTAAAATGCTTTTAAAAAGACCAATAGATTTTTAATGGAGGACAAAGAAGATAGAATGGATTTCAAAGTCTTGTCAAAGTCAAACTCAATTATTAGTCTCCTCTGTTACTGAATAATTTAAATTATTTGGCTTTATGTTTTTGTCTAACAAACAACTATAATGATACCCTAAATATACAATTATTATTAAACTGAATAAAATCAAATTTACGATTATCAAGTGGCTGATTGGTCGGTCATGAATTTTAAGGCCCTATAGGACAAATATCCCACAGTGTAAGCTAAAACCGTGCTGAATTAATTATTTTGGCAATGGTTGGGGTGTGGAGGGGTTGTTCTTGCTAAGGTAAAATAAAGGTAACCGAGGGTTTGGCTTGATATTTTCAATTCAGTTAGTTCTGGCCCTTGAAGCCAGATGAAGTATCAGACTATTTTTGAGTACAATATAATTTCAAAGCCTTCAGAGTGAAAATGCTACCAGACTGAAGTTTCTCTGTACTATTTTCATGCTCTGATCATAAGTTCTTCCTTATTTCCAAATAGTGTGAGTAGACTGATAAGTAGGTGACCATGTAACTTCTCTTCACCCTGGATTCTTTAGAAGGTACAAAGGGAACCATATCCAGGTTTTCTAAGTAAACCACTATTAACTGGGGCTATTTTGGGTACACTAAATGTGTGTTCCTCCTATTTACAAAGGCTCTGGGAGAATCTTCAAAAGCAGCTCTCTTGCTTGCCTTTCCTAAGCCCTAAGAGAAGTAATAATCATAATAATGACCATTTTTTAAAATTTATTTATTTGTCAGAGAGAGCGAGAGAGAACGAGCGGGCACAGGCAGAGAGAGAGGCAGGCAGAGGCAGAGGGAGAAGCAGGCTCCCTGCTGAGCAAGGAGCCCGATGTGTGACTCGATCCCAGGACGCTGGGATCATGACCTGAGCCGAAGGCAGCTGCTTAACCAACTGAGCCACCCAGGGGTCCCAATAATGACCATTATTAACAATGGTTTTGATGGTTCAAACTAGGAGATGCTGAGTTAGATGTTGAGATCAGAGATGCTGGTAACAGAAAATTAAAAATAAAAGCGTAATGAACACTATTTACCTGGGTAATATTGAATATTCACAAGTTTCTCAGGAACTCCAAACAGACTGCAAGATTGACTCACTGGAAACTTCTCTGATTCAAACCAAAGTAGTCTGAGTGTCAAGTACTCAGACAAAGCGAGGACCTAAGAGCCAATGAGTCAAAGGAATTGAGAGACCTTGGGATTCCTGCAGAAATGAAAAGCTATAGCATTAAGCTTCCTTACACGGGATCGCTCTGATCACCAGAAGGGTTGAGAGACCAAAGAACCCACAGTTCAGGGTCAAATAACTATGGCACCGAACTAAGGCATTGCTCAAGGAACTCACTCCTGCTCCAGGCTAAGACACGTGATTTTCCTGAACAGACCATTAATTTGGTGCTCTTTTATTATTAATACTGTGGGGGGAAACAAAACAAAACAAAAATACATAACATGAGAATTACTCTCTTAACAAAATTTTGTGTCCAGTACAGTACTGTTAACTATAAGCACAATGTTATATATCATATCTCTAGAACTTTCTTATCTTGCATGACCAAAACTCCATTCCCACTGAATAGCACCTCCTCATTATTCCTCCTCAAAGCCCCCAACAACCACCGTTTTTATCTTGTTTCATTTTATTTTCTGTTCCTTTAGATACCTCATTTATGGACTGTGTCAAAAACATTGTTCAACAGTTGCTCAGAATGAAAACTGAATGAATAATTGAAGAAGGGTAAAGACAGAGGAACCTCTTGTCCTCTGCCTGTCTTGCTGCGGTAGACTGAGTAACCAGCCCCCAAAGTCCTAAACCCACAACCCGTGAATATGTTCTTTAAATGGCAAGAGGTACTCAGCAGATCTCTCTCGAAGTTAAAGATATTAAGATTATCCTGAATTATTCAGACGGGCTCTGTGTAATCACAGAAGAATCAGATCCTAAGAGGGAAGCAGAAGTGTCAGGCAGAGAACATGGTAAAACCATGGGAGAGAAGCTGTGGTAACAGAGCAAAGGTTGGAATGAGTCCATGGCTGTCCTCCGGAAATTGGAAAAGGCAAGGAAATAGATTGTTCTCTAGACGTAATACAACACTGCCAACAAATTTTAAACGTCTGACATCCAGAACAATAAGATACCAAATCTGTGGGGCGCCTGGGTGGCTCAGTCAGTTAAGCATCTGCCTTCAGCTTAGGTCACGATCCCAGGATCCTGGGATCCAGTCCCAAATCAGGCTCCTTGTTCAGTAGGGAGCCTGCCTCTTCCTCTGCCTGCCACTCCCCTGCTTGTGCTCTCTCTCTCTCTCTTTCTCTCTCTCTCCCTCTGTCTAATTAAATTAAATTAATTAAATCTGAAAGAAAAAGAAAAGATATCGACTCTGTGTTATTTGAAGTCAGAGACTGGCCCCAAATTTGAAACCCTCACTCAGCAAAACTAAGTATCTGCGGTTATCAGCTCTTGAAAAGACGGTATGGTATTTCCTCTTCACCTGAGCGCTCTGGCCTCACCAGGTGAGATCTGGTGAGACTGCTGACCTCTCCATATTATCAAGGTTGACACCATTAAATGTACAGACTTCTCATGAGAAAAAAAGTGATGTCAAACACATTTTCTATTTCTCGCAACATTTCCAGTGATATTTTAGAATCCAGTTATGCTTTTATGCCCCCAGGAAACAGCCAATGCCAGGTTGATCTGACCCTTAATCTTCCAGGGTTGGAAAATTGTAGGGTAGCCTACATTTCCAGCCAGAGTATTTTTTTTTCTTTTTATAGTTTATAATATATAAGCAAAGCAAATTTCTCAAAAGTCAAGGATAGAGGTTCTTGATTATCTCCCCTCCTCCTCTCCTAAATAAGGTAATCATTGCAGAGGTCACTAGACAGGGTCGAAACAGAACCAGAGGGGGGCTCAAATGCCATCTCCTCAATGAGGCTTCTGCCAATAATCCTATCTCTAAATTTCAACTCCCGCGTCCCTTGCCTTGTTTTGCTTCTTCTGTTTCCCTTAGCACATATTGCCTTCCAACTAATTATGCGTTTTTTTCCTTTACTGTGCTTATTGTGTATTTTCCATCTTCTCATGCTAGAAGATAATGCAGTGGGTCAAGATGTCTCTCCGGGATCCCTGACATAACCAGAGACCTATACAGTGTAGCCTGTACAGTGACTATTCTCTTTCAACCCTGGGTACCACACCTAAAAGTCACTTGGCATTGTTAGCCATTTTGATTGAGGGTAAGTAAGGGGGAAGGATGTGTCCCTGTTACTGGATTATTCCAGAAAGTCTTCTCTGAAGCTGTTTAATCTTGTTGCCTGGCAAACAAGGGTCGGAATGCAGACACAGACCATGACAACTGTCTGAGAGTCACTGTCTGAGAGTTAACTCTCTATGCCTGCTAAGCCTCTGCCCCTCTAGCAATACAGTCTGAGGTCCACCTTTGCAGAATATACCTGTCTTGGAAGCAATGAGCTCATGGCCTCCATCACTGCAGGATTCTTCAGAAACAGGAACTTACCTCACGGATGGCCTGAGAGAAATGTTCTCTCAATAAAGGAAATCTATACTGAATGTTGCCTGGCCAACCCAGTTTCTAAGAAATGATGAATATCAAACAAGTCAAGAAAAAAAGATTCAGAAAATAAAGGAGAGAAACAGCAAAAGGACACCCATAGACAAAATAGTTAGTAGGATTGTGAAGCAGACAGAAGTCACAATGATTGGCAAAAGCTATCAAAGCAGAAATTGGAGTGTTGAGTTACCACGAAGTTGAAAAACTAGAGCATGGGTTAGGAGAGCCTTACCACTGAAAGAGTACCTTCCAGAGCTATGATTGTACAACCAGAGTCTCTGTCAGATTATCGTTAGCTACTCAGTCCCAGATGATAGGGCTGTGTTTGTAAGGCTCTCTGTGAGTCCACTGAGATCCATTCCTGGCTCTTTCTTCTTACTAACAAGTATACAGCTTAGAACACAAACTCACGTACCATTCTTAGGATAACTGGAGTAATTTCTATTTCTAACCCTATTTAGTTGGATGTTGGAAATTTAAACTAGGTCAATTCCAAATCTTCACCCACACTCTTTCTCTAGGGCTGTGTCAAAGTCCAGGAGGCTTATGTGAAGCAAAGATTTTGGCAACATTCTGTGTGGGTACATGAATGATCACAGTGGAGGGTAAGTGGGAGCTCCTCTTTACTGACTACATTGATATGTATGTATGCATGCATGTATAGAGAGGAAGCTTTGGGTCCTGGATCCACTAAATGATGTCATCTTGAATCCCAAGATCTCTTCACTTCCTTCATCTACCTCAAAGTTATCCTCATTTTTCAAGCCGTGGGTGTCCAAGACCATGTTTCTTAGATTCACCATAAGCCATTTTGTCATTAAAGTCATTCTACAATGTTGAGCCTCGACCTTGGAGAGATGGTACATTTTCCTTCTGCTCTTGCACTCTCCAAACATGTAAAGGCATTTGACTACCCCCCAACCCCTGCATAACCCAGGCTTGACTCTTTTACGAGGTGGTAGGGGATGCTAAGTTCAGTGTCTTTCCAGGAAACCCAGCATCCTCTCAATATTCACAATTGTCTTCCTTAGTGCTGCCAACCCAGAGGATCATATCCTGACTCATGCACAGGAAGCTTTCATCAAAAGAGTCTCTAAAATATGTTATGCAAGCCCAGAAACTTATTCCTAATCCCCTCCTCTACGGACATTAGATTTTAAAGCAAAGGTCAATAAAAATTGGTTCTGTATTCTACTATGTCATCCCTTCCCAGAGATGACAAAGGTAGAAAAACCCAATTACCTGAATGAGACCAAGGACCTGGGAGGCAACAATGCTGAAGGAGAAACTTTGATTAATATTTCAAGATAATGTGCTGAAATAGTCACCTTAAAGGCAGAAAACTAGGTAACCTGCATACTCTGAGTTTCTTAAAATAAAAAGGCCCAACAAATCTCAGATGAAATATGTGCCCTGTGAATCTCCGTAGAAATTTCAGTATGTTGTTCTGTCTGTTCTTTCTATAGGTGAGCAATATTCCACATAGGTCTTCCAAAACTGGATCAGTTATACTTGCACACTTAATCTGAAAAAGCAAAGTAATGTTTATTTGGCACCAAAAAAATAAATAAATAAACCGGTGATGGGTATTAAGGAGGGCATGTGTGACGATGAGCACTGGGTATTATATGCAGCTAATGAATTGTTGAATAGGACATCAAAAATTAATGATGTACTATATGCCGGCTAACTGAACATGATAATAAAAAATTTAAAAAAATAAAAGTAAATACATACATACATACATACACCAAGGTCATGAATAATAATGTAACTATTTAACATTCTTACGTTTGCATACAGTGACAATAATTTTCACTGGCAATAGAAACCTCTCACCTTCCAGAGGGTTTTTTTTTTATTTCTTTTCAGTGTAACAGAATTCATAGTTTTTGCACCACACCCAGTGCTCCATGCAATGCGTGCCCTCCATAATACCCACCACCTGGCTCCCTCAACCTCCCACCCCCCGCCTTCAAAACCCTCAGGTTGTTTTTCAGAGTCCATAGTCTCTTATGGTTCATCTCCCCCTCCAATTTCCCTCAACTCCCTTCTCCTCTCCATCTCTCCATGTCCTCCGTGTTATTTGTTATGTTCTGCAAATAAGTGAAACCATATGATAATTTACTTTCTCTGCTTGACTTATTTCACTCAGCATAATTTCTTCCAGTCCCGTCCATGTTGCTACAAAAGTCGGGTGTTCATCCTTTCTGATGGAGGCATAATACTCCATAGTGTATATGGACCACAACTTCCTTATCCATTCGTCCATTGAAGGGCATCTTGGTTCTTTCCACAGTTTGCCTTCCAGAGTCTGAGAAATAATTATAATAACTGAAGTGAAACATTAGCCATGTATACTGACATTTGCAAAACACTCCTTGGTATATTGCTGCATTCAAATTTTATAGGAGGAATTGACTGGGAACGTTAAGTGAACCAATTTTAAAGGGATTTATCATTTTTTTTCCCCAAATGAAGTATGGGAGTATGAGATCCGTATCCCAATGCTCACTGAAGTAGTAACTTTAGAGCAACTAAACTGCTACAGGAATTTCTGAAGCTTACCCTTCACCTTGCAAGACTTACTTGATATACTAGCATCAAATCCTTCTGGCAAAGTGGCTATATTTCAACCTGTGAACTGTTTTAGCAGTCTTTGGTTGACTACACATATGATCTGGAGGACTGTTTATCACATATATTCATTTTTTAGCAGTTTCCCTGATGATTGGTTGTTCAAGTAATACTTATCGGTGTCAAAAATTTCCTAACTTCCCTTTCTTGGTCCTTTTTGTAATATGGCTAATAGCATGGCTTTGTATTCCAATGACTTTGTATTCCAAGAAAACATTTCATTTCCCAAGGGATTTCCTGTTTCCTCCTACTTAGGTGGCAACCATATTCAAAACAAACATTTCATCAAGACTCTGACACCTTGACAGTCTAGGTCAGGAATCAACAAAATGTAAAGAGGAAGGAAGGAAGGAGGAAGGAAGGAAGGAAAAGAGTGTGGTGCCTGGGTGACTCAATGGATTAAGCCTCTGCCTTCAGCTCAAGTCATGATCTCGGGGTCCTGGGATTGAGCCCCACACCGGGCTCTCTGCTCCATGGGGAGTCTACTTCCCTCTCTCTCTTTGCCTGCTTGTGATCAAAAAAATAAATGAAATCTTAAAAAAAAGAAAGAAAAGAAAAGAAAGAGAAGGAAAGGAAGGGAGGGAGGGGAAGGGGGGAGGAATGGAGTGGGGAGGAAGGGAGTGGGGAAGAAGGAAGGAAGGAAGTTTTAACCTGCTCCAGAGATTTGTTGTGTATCTACTTTTTTAAAACACAACTTTTTAAAGAATTTTTTATTTATTTTTATTTATTTGTTTATTTGAGAGAAAGCACGAGCAAAGGAAAGGCAAAGAGAGTGGGATAGAGACAAGCAGACTGCCTGCTGAGCTGGGATCCTGATGCAGAGCTCAACACCAGGACCCTGAGATCATGACCTGAGCCAAAGGCAGAAACTTAACTTACTGAGCCACCAGACAACCCTATAACACAACATTCAGTGACTCCAGAATTACAGGTTATAGGAGAAATATATTAGTCTAATATATTAGTCTAATAACTATCATGATGATATTTTTTAAATGGAATTCCAATTTGTACACTGTTTTCAGTGTGAATATTTTTTTAATTTATTTATTTGTCAGAGAGAGAGGTAGAGAGAGAGCGAGCACAGGTAGACAGAGTGGCAGGCAGAGGCAGAGGGAAAAGCAGGCTCCCTGCCGAGCAAGGAGCCCGATGTGGGACTCGATCCCAGGATGCTGGGATCATGACCTGAGCCGAAGGCAGCCGCTTAACCAACTGAGCCACCCAGGTGTCTCTTCAGTGTGAATATTGATGAAAGAAATTAATTTTGTGTTCATGACCATGAAATATGACTATTCAGAAGCTGTATTGATGGCATAATTGTTACCCTAAAATTAAAAACTTATCTAGCTCATTAAATCTAATGAATTATACTGATAATGAGTATTTCCACATATTAATAAAGAAGACAAAGAAAAAGAGTAGAGGAAATAAAGAAATGATGGTATTTTACCTACCTCTATGGCTGCCTTCCTTTCCTTACCCTTCATTCCCTTATTGTTTTTTAAGGTGTTTACCATAATACTAGATTTGCTTCATTAAAGTTTTTTGTGATTCTCTCTCAGTCTCTTCTGTGTGTGTTCTTGTGGGAGTGTTAAGGAGACAAGAGAGACAAGAGGGATCTGACCTAGTAATGGAATGCTCAGTCTCAAAGAACAGGGCCAGCAGGAGGGAATCTTCCCATGTCTCATGATTTGAGAGCAGATTTGAAAGTGACAGGAGTGCCAGGAACTTTTATAATACACAAAAATAACCATTTTTGTTTATTGTGTGAAAATTTCTTATTCTATTTGATAGTGTTATTCAGCCTACTTCAGTGACCTAAAATGTACATCAGATGCATTGGTACAGATCCTGTCAGGCTCTCAAAAACATAATTTGGTGAGAGTGGCAAATGCACAAAGTAACTGTGTTCCCAAGAACAAGTAAAGATTGGCCATGAGCAGGGAAGATGATGTAATTCTGCAACATGAGTGAGGGGAATGAAACAATGCTGATATGCCTTGGAGAATATTAATTTGATGTTGGCCTTGTCCAATTTATTTGCATTTTGCTAAACCACCAGTAGGAATACCAGACAAACCAGAACATGTGTGGGAATGGGAATCAGATGAAAGCTTCTACTGGGAATCTACCTATTCATGGTCTCAGAAGTAATAAAAATGCATAAGTTAATAGAGGTATTGCTTTCTGTGGATCTAGTGTTGAAGCTAGTAATTCATCTTAGTACATCAACACATTTCTCTGATCCCAAGACTCAACTTTTTTCATTTTGACATCTTTGAAATTATAAGATTTGTACATATACAAAAACACATATATATATATTTTTAAATATATATATGTATATACATACACACATTCACACACAGAGTACATATTTTCCATATCACAGTAAAATCAGTGAAATACAGTCATATCTTTTATATTTCAGGTTGAAGCGGCTTTAAGTCTCCATTTTTAAAAAATTAGCTCCCTAAACTAAATATTTGAGGATTTTTTTAGTTGACAAAGAACTAACCACTGTCCATACTTCATGGCATGTAGAATTCAAAAGTTACAAGCGAAGGTAGAAATGTTGCCTCGGCGAGAAACAGACTGAATCACTGGAAGATATTCCATCTCACTCTCTCTCTCTTTTTTTTTGAGGCTCAAAGCTGCTGTGACACCTCCCTAAGTGAAATAGTTCCAAGCAAGGACAAAAGGCTAGGAATTCACTTACAAGTGGTTTTGAGAGAGTGAGAAGCCTGGAGGACAAAGGAAACATTTTATACTACTGGGTGAATGATGCCATTAAATGATACAGAGGAAGACAGAAGAGCCAAATGAGAAACTGAGAATGGAGGGTAATTCAACCTGAAATTTTCAAATTGAAATGGCAGATTAAAGTCAATATTTATGATAAACTGCTTCGAGTTACATCTAAGAAGTAATAGAATTGTTGATCCTCTATCCTTTTGGAGAAGTGTGCAGTTAAGAGTTCACAAGTTCTTTTAGAATAAATTTTAGATTGCTCTAGCTAGTATAGACATTTTAACAATGTTTATTCTTCCGATCCAAGAGCATGGAATGGTCTTCCATCTTTTTGTGTCTTCTTCAATTTCTTTCATGAGTGTTCTGTAGTTCCTCGAGTACAGATCGTTTACCACTTTGGTTAGGTTTATTCCTAGGTATCTTATGGTTCTTGGTGCTATAGTAAATGGAATCGATTCTCTAATTTCCCTTTCTGTATTTTCATTATTAGTGTATAAGAAATCCACTGATTTCTGTACATTGACTTTGTATCCTGCCACGTTACTGAATTTCTGTATGAGTTCTAGTAGTTTGGGGGTGGAGTCTTTTGGGTTTTCCATATAAATTATCATGTCATCTGCGAAGAGAGAGAGTTTGACTTCTTCCTTGCCAATTTGGATACCTTTTATTTCTCTTTGTTGTCTGATTGCTGTTGCTAGGACTTCTAATACTATGTTGAACAAGAGTGGTGAGAGTGGGCATCCTTGTCGT
>PISX010028648.1:0-21233 GCA_004024625.1 Mellivora capensis | reverse complement strand
GGGTAGGGGGCACCCCGTGATAAGCAGTCCAAGAGAACTGTTGAGTTTGAACTTCATTCTGAAGGCAGCAGGTAGCTATTGAAGGTTCTTCGACGGCTTGGGCGATAGTGTGGGGGGTGGAATGGAGAGGCAGGACTGGAGGCAGGGCAGTCGGTCAGCAGCAGTCGGCTTCTGCCACAGTCTAGGTGAGAAATGGCACTTTGCAGGGTGCGAGCCAGAGGGATAGGAAGGAAGAGCTGGGTCTTGGCAGACAGGATGCAGGCTACTTCTTGAACTCCCCAGCCAGCTGTCGTAGCCACTACCCTGTTCTCCTGCCAGTGTGTGCCTATTAGAAGATAGTCACTCCGATAACTCTGCTCATCTCGTCCCTCCGATTCTGAGGATGTTTCAGTAGCTGTGCTTCCGCCTGGACTCACCTGGGTTCAAGACCAAACCTTCCAGAATGCTTCTCCTCGAATGTTTCCCCTCCAGTTGGGGGTGGGGCAACCAGACTCGGAAATGCAAATGTAGACCATGTGGCGAGGATACCTGGCTTTGTAACATCCTGCACCTTATTCCAGGGACCTGGTAGACGAAGCCAAGGACTATCACCTCATGCCGGAGCGCCGGCCCCACCTGCCGGCTTTCAGAACTCGGCCTCGCTGCTGCACGTCCATCACGGGCCTTATCTATGCTGTGGGGGGCCTCAACTCAGCAGGTATCTTGCAGCTCCCCTTTGCAGGGCCCTGTCTTGGACTTTGGATGAAAAAGCATCAAACAACCTAGCCTGGTCCTCTGGCTCCCTTCCTCCGTGTATTGCCACCCTGGTCCCTCCTGATTGACGCAGCTGCTATGCTGTGCAGTGAAAGGGTGTCAGGTGTGAATACCATCAAATCAGAGTATCAGAGCTAAATACCAGCCCTGGAGAGCGTCCAGTCCGAGACCCAGCTCTGTTACCTGCTGCCTGTGATGAGAGTCACATTGGGTCATATGGATCTCTGGGGTTAGACTGAGTCTGTCACCATAAGAAGGTAAATTCTCCAAATACACAGGGTCGCCCCTACCCATAATCCCACTTTCTCGCCACCTGCTGCCTCCCGTGCAGCGCACGCAGTCTTTAGAGTCGGCATGTTCTTGGCTGCTCATCCAGCCAAGTTCTTAGGCAAGCCCGGGAAGCGCCCTGCCCTCCTGCACACCCAGGCACAGGGAGGGCAGTGTGGACTCCTGGATCTTGGTGGCGCAGTGGCAAAGGGCGGTGTCACTTCCCACGTGAAGGCCAGTCCTTTCCTCAGGGTCAGTCCAGGCTCATGGAGGGGTGCAGGTGGTGGGCAGTCCTGGGCAGTTCTGGTTTTAATTGAAGGTTAATGAGAGGTGGGTGCTAGTCTGCTTACCCTATGCTTGTTGACCATGTGTCCTGGAAAAGGGACGACCTCAGCTGCTAGACGCTGGGGTGTGGTAGGTGTGAAGTGCCCCACGGTGGGATAGAACAGGGAGGAGAGATGATTTTATTTGATCCAAAAAAAACCCTGTTGTAAATGTCAGGGTTGGACTCATCATTCCTGGCGACTGTAACTACCGTTTGTTGAGCACGTAGTGTGTTCTACAACTATGCTAGGTGCTTTTCTGCCATCTAATCCTGACGACAGCTCTGCTATAGAGATTATCTCCATGTCACATGTGAGAGTAGAAGATGGGGATACAAAGCAACTTGCCCAGGGTCACGCGCTAATAAGTGAAAGCAGCAGGGGAACCCAGGCTCTTCCCTCTGGGCACGCCCCCTGCACTGGGGGGAGAGTGTGTCCATTTCCCTTCCGCTTTGGCCTTAAGCAGGTGGAATACCTCATTGTAGCTTAAAACTAAACGCCTCCTGTCTGATTCTGATTTTCCTTAAAGAATTTGGTTTGAGGTTAGCATGGCTGAAGCGTCTTAGTGGGCCCATGTGGTGTGAGTATTTCTGTGGGAAGAGCCGATAGAGCCAAGTCAAACATTCCATGTAATCAATGCCCAACAGCTGTGATCTAAACACGTGGTCTCATTTGTTTTAATTTGAGTAGCAAATTTTTATGCAGGTGATTCCCTGAATGTGGTAGAAGTGTTCGACCCCATTGCCAATCGGTGGGAGAAGTGCCATCCCATGACGACAGCTCGCAGCCGCGTCGGTGTGGCTGTGGTGAATGGGCTTCTCTATGCCATCGGGGGATATGACGGCCAGCTGCGACTGAGCACCGTGGAGGTCTACAATCCAGAGACGGACACGTGGACCAGAGTGCGGAGCATGAATAGCAAGAGAAGGTATTCCGGAAGCCACTTGGGCAGCCTGAGCACACACACTGAGCATCTGGGGAGCGCCATGCTAGACAGGCAGGGACACGTAGTAATACAAAACACAAGCTGGCCTGGCGATTTCCTGTGGCCAGGCCAGCCACTGCCAGCACCTCCCGGGAGCTCGCCCCCATCTGCTCAAAAGTAAAATCCTTACCTTGTCTGTTGAGGAGCTTGGGGAGATGAGACACGGACATGTAGAAGTTGTATTGTTATTTAAGTGTCAGATAAGGACTGAAATGTATGTTATGGTAGATTTCCAGAAGGGAAAGAAACTGGATGGAAACATCCGGAAAATTTCAGGTAAAAGGCGGGATTACAGGTGAAACTTGAAGAGTAAGGAGGATTTAACTTTATTAGTGATGAAAAGACATGAGAGGTATTGTCCTTTATACTCTCGCCCCACCCCCACCCCTGGATCCCTGCCACACACGTGCTTCTCCCACCTTGCTAGTACGTGAGCCATAGCAACATGCTTCACTTCAGTCCCCTCCTCCCTCCGGTGTGAGGTGTGAGCACATAGGTGGACCAGGTTTATGTCTCTTAACACACTCCAGATACTTGTCTCCTCTGTCACTTGCCTGCTAGATTTCCTGAAGAGGAGTTGGAGGGCATCCGAATGGCGCCTCCATTCAGCCTTCTGAGTGCTGAAGGGGCAGGCGGCCTCTTCCCTTCCGTCAGGCATGTGGGGAGCATGTGCACAGCTGGGCTCTGGAGTAGGAGGGATCACTGGACAAGGTCGTCTGTTCTTCTGCCCTCCGTGGGGCCACCCCGGGTCAGCGGTTTCAAGTGGCGCTCAGCTCTCTCTTCCGGGGCTGACAGAGAAGAGGAGGCAGTCCGTACCCCAGTAACCAGAACAGTTCTGCATTTCTCTCATGAGTAGAGCTTCCGTGACAGATGCCCACCTTTAGGGGGAAAGTTACAGGAGTTGTTTTTGAAAGGGGCAGTTTGAAAACGACTGGGGCAGATGCTCTTTGAGGGCCTTTCTGGTTTGTAAATTCTGTGGCCTAAGCATTTGCCTGATAGGCCCCTTTGTTTGGCCCTGCTCTGGGTGTTGTAAATGTAAGATCAAGCGACTGCCTGTGTGGTGAGGAAGAAGTGGTGTCAGGCCAGGAGGCGCATATACCATGTTTTGCAGTGTTAGTGTGTGGCCTTGAGCTGGGAGGAGTCTGCCTTTGTACCAGTAAGACCAGATTCGCAAAGGGTCACAGTAGGTTTGTTTGGGAAGAAAAATTTGTATACATGATCTGCTCCTCCCTGAGCTAACACTCTCCCGGTTCCTTCCTCCCCCTACCTCAGTGCTTCCCTTTTCTGCTCCTTGGGCGTCTTATAGCCTTCTGTGGCCTCAGATGACTCATTGCTCCATTTCCCCAGCCATGAGTGCCTTTTTTGCTTTCACTGCAGCCCGTTCTTCTCTGGGTGTCTGCTCTGGGCAACTTCCTTGCTTTGATGTTACAGAGTTTGTAGTGTTGTCTGGGAGGAGAGTCCTCCGGGCATCCCCGTCCCTCACTGTGGTTAATGCCCTCTTATTAGCAGAGACCCGGCTCCATTTCATCCCTTTGAAATTACAGACTTCCAAAAACTGTTCTGAGTCACTTCTTTCCTACCGTCCCACACGGCTCTCTGTCCTGCCAGTGGTGACAAGCTCCTTCCTGCCATCATCCTTCCCCTTGCCTGCAGTGTTCGAGGCCATGCTTCCTCTGGTGGACCAAGCAGGCCCCCTCCGTCTTCACACTGGCTTTACCACCCAGTTGATAGTTAACCTCACTCAGTTCTATGGCTCTTCTCCCTCATATGGTTGTTGAACTCCTGTGTTGTTACTTCTGTCCACTTCTGGAAGCACGTGACAGTGTCTAGTGAATTTGTGGTCTTCCCACCATCCTTGTCTGAGGCAAAAGTCCTTTTCCTCTTTTGGGCCAGTTGAGGGGGTCTGTTACGGTGTCACTCGAAGGGACATTGCAGGGATCAGCTTGGTTTCCTGTGTACGTTTGAAAGGCGGCAGTTAAACCTGGCATATTTTATTTTCCTGTTTGTAAAACAGTGAATCGGGCAGCTTGGCACACATGTCTAATTTCTCATGAGGCATTGTGTAGAACAGATTTTCTGATTATGCCAGACCGCTGGGTCTTTGATCTGGGAAGAGGGAGGCACGGTGGGCAGCGTGGGAGTGAGCTCGTCTCATTTAAATCTGAGGTGTGCCTCTCACTGGGCAGCCCAGAGAAGGAGCCAGCCTCCCCAGCCGCGGCTGCTCGTCTGTACCGTGAAGGTGGTGCCGCTTCCTTGGCAGGTGTGGCGAGGGGGGGCAAATGGCGAACGCAGAGGACCTCCATCAGTGCATAAGGGGAGCATAGCGTCACCCACAGGGACAAAGTAGGGGCCGTCAGGGCCACATCTGTCATGAAAAGACATCTGTCAAACTTCACAGTGAATTAAATAGGAAAATCAGGCTAACACAACAAACCCATACTGAAGGCCTGTCCCGTACAAAGCACTACACGAAGCATGGTCAGAGTCACACAGAGGGAGACCTTGTCTTCCAGGAGGTCCCCACTTGTTAAGGCGACAGGTGACTTCCTGGCACCCCTAGGTGCCAGAATGAGCCCCTGCGGATAGGAGCTTTGGCTCATTTGGCACTGTGACTCCAGGGCCCAGGACAGCACACCTCCTGAGTGCCTCATGGGACGCCAGGGGTGAATGAGTGACCACGACGATGACAAGGCCTGAGATAAAGAAGCTGCTCTGGCAGCGTGGGGCCAGGAGGGACTGATCGTTGCTGAGGCAAGGACAGCTTTTTGAGCAGGAGGGAGAGGACTTTGACATAATGAGACCTTGAGCACAGCGAAGTAGAAGATGAACGTTTCAGATACATCCAGGGTGGAGAGGGACCCCGAGGGAACCCCAACTGGGGGCACTGCAGAGCAGCTGCTTTCCCCTCTGTTCTACACTTAGTCTCACACGTGAGATTTGGGTCTGCTCTAGGAAGAGGCTGTGGTGGGCAGCTGGATCTCCAGGCAGCGTGCAGGGCTGGCCCAGGAGGTCTGAGGCCCGTCTACATGACAGCTCTGTCTTTTTCAGTGCCATGGGGACGGTCGTGCTGGATGGACAGATCTACGTCTGTGGGGGCTATGATGGCAACTCTTCTCTCAGCTCTGTGGAGACCTACTCGCCTGAGACAGACAAGTAAGGAGACCCACTTGCCTACAGCTCCCCTGGGAAAACTGGAGCTGGTTAAACACACAGTATGAGAATTAGAACTGCAGGGTCTCAATTTAAACTTCTCAAGGATACAGAGTATCTTACTGTTTCAGTCCCTATAGTACTTTGCATATAATAGGTATTTAATAACTTCTGGTTCCTGAATGAAGGATTGAATAAATTTTAAAAACAAACAGTAGTCTGCCTAGGTGGTTGAAGATGTTTATTTAATAGCGTGTACTTCTTTGTTAAATTGCCCGTTTTAATGGAAATGAGGTGGAAGGGGATGAGGAATAAATGAACATCACTTTCCCAAGTAGGAGAGGTATGATTTGGGTAAGATGTGATTGGGGGTGGGGGGGGGGGCAAGAAATGTCACGTCGTTGGATAAGCTTGGAAGGCATTGATGTCTGTGTCACCAGAGTTCTTAATTTCCATCAAACATAGTAACAATTTAAAGACTGAAAAAGTCCGCAGTAAAGAAATCTGTTGAATCTCATCTTACATAATGCCTGTCACCATCTTATTTTGTGGACTACTCTTTGGAAAACAGCTGGCAAGGCTAGCCCGAATTTTTCATTTCAATATTTGAATCTTCTCATAAGCCAGTTTGTTGAATGGCTTCATCCGAATGCTTTTCAGCCAACATCCCATTCACTTAACCAACTTACTGTGGGGTGTCTGAGATCCTTAAAAGTAGCAGCTGGTCTGCTCGGGTCCCGGGTACATCGTGATTAGCCTACCCTGTGGGGCCTGCCTGGACCTCTTGGGTGCAGGGCAGGGAGCACCTTCATCTCTCCCGCAGCTGGCAGGGAGGGGCAGGGTGGCAGAGATGAATTCTGAGAGGAGGCCCATCACGGACAGTGAGAGATAAGCATTGTAGGCAGGGAGACAGCACGAGGAGAGGCCCAGAGGAAGGAAGGTGCTCGTTGTGAATGAGGAGCCGGCGTGGGTGGTACATGGCAGGAGGGGAAGTGGAAATAGGTGAGGCCTGAGAAAAAAAAGAACCGCTCAGGGAACTCAGACTCTGCACTGGAGGAAACGGTGAGTAGCCACCCAAGGGGCATGCCACACGGCGTCGGGATGGGTGGGGTCTGAAAGCCAGGCCTCCTGTACAGAGGCTGTGGCAGGTTGTACAAGGGGAGGCCCCGAGCTAGGCCAGTGGTAGTGGGGGTGGGAACAAGCAATGACTAGAAGGCAGGCCAGGGGGACTTGGTGACCACAGGAATGTTGAAGATGAAGAAGAGGGCCATGAAAACATCGAATCTGAGAAGGACAACTAGATGGCCGGTGGTCCCATTCCCAGGACCGGGCAGGAGTAAGAGAGAGGGGACTTGCTTGAAAGGTGCCAATTGAGTGCCTACAGAGGTGGGGAGATTGTCCAGGGTGAGAAGGAACCCTGCACAGTTTGCCCCACCCCTTCCGAGCTGTCCTGGGAGGACAGCAACACTGCATCTCATGCTTCCCTCGTCTGGCTCTTTACTACAGGTGGACAGTGGTGACCCCAATGAGCTCAAGTCGCAGTGCTGCAGGGGTGACGGTGTTTGAGGGCAGGATCTATGTGTCGGGCGGCCACGACGGGCTGCAGATCTTCAGCAGCGTGAGTCTGGGCTCCCCTGGGGCTAAGGGCACTCACTCCTTCCATCTTCAAGGAATAATTCTGTTGTTTTTTTTTTTAAAGATTTTATTTTATTTATTTGACAGAGAGAGAGAGATCACAAGTAGGCAGAGAGGCAGGCAGAGAGAGAGAGGAGGAAGCAGACTCCCTGCTGAGCAGAGACCCTGATGTGGGGCTCGATCCCAGGACCCTGGGATCACGACCTGAGCCGAAGGCAGAGGCTTTAACCCACTGAGCCACCCAGGCGCCCCTGAATAATTCTGTTTTTAAAGATTTATTTTGAAGAGAGATTGCAAGCGCGAGTGGGGTGAGGGGCAGAGGGAGAAGGAGAGAAGCAGACTCCCCGCTGAGCATAGAGCCCAGCACAAGGCTCAGTCTCACAACCTGAAAGATCATGAGCTGAGCCAAAATCAAGAGTCAGATGTTTAACCGACTGAGACACCCAAGTGTCCCCCACCTTTGAGTATAATTTTGAAAGGCAGTTCTTTGGAAGAAACTTCAGTCTTGCTATAACTGGGCAGAGCATCATCTAGGGAAGTTTCGGGCCGTCTGCCGCACGCTCTGAGATTCTTCCGAGAATGGAGCCAGTGTACAAAGAGGAGGGGAAGAGTATAGCCGCGCCGTCCCCACCTCGCCCCGCTCCGTTCTCTACTGAACGCTGCACAAGAGCTAGCAAAATCCCCACCCAGAGTAAGCTCAACTATAGACAGTGCAGATTTGCAAATAGTTGTATTCTGGGTAATTTATTTGAAATTGCATTTATTCTTTTTTTTTAAGATTTTATTTATTTATTTGTCAGAGAGCGAGAGCACAAGCAGGGGGAGCAGCAGGCAGAGTGAGAGGCAAGCAGAGGGAGAAGCAGGCGCCCTGCGGAGCAGGGAGCCTGATGACGGGGCTCGATCCCAGGGCCCTGGGATCATGACCTGAGCAGAAGGCAGGCACAACCCACTGAGCCACTCAGGCGTCCCATGAAATTGCATTTATTCTTTAAAAAAACCTCAACCACCGTCTAGTGGTAGGTCCGTGACGGTCAGTCAGTGCTGCACTCTGGACAGATTTCAGGAGACCCTGCTCTCCTCCTGCCCCCGGCACTCCAGAGCAGCGCCTCCTGGGGCCACACCTTTGTTTCCTGGGAAGTAAGACAGCAGGGGTCAGAGTAGACACTCTCTGTGGATCAGTCCAGGAGCAGGGGTGCCGGTGCAGAAAGTGGGCATCGGGGCAGTGCACGGGCCTCTCCCTGGAGGCTGCTTCAGGGCACCGTGAGGCCCCGCCACGGGCCGCGCTCGGGCTCGGGCTCTGACTTGCGGACCCGGGCCTCTCTCCCCACCGCAGGTGGAGCACTACAACCAGCACACGGCCACCTGGCACCCGGCCGCCGGCATGCTCAACAAGCGCTGCCGGCACGGGGCCGCCTCCCTGGGAAGCAAGATGTTCGTCTGCGGGGGCTACGACGGCTCTGGCTTCCTCAGCATCGCCGAGATGTACAGCTCTGTGGCCGACCAGTGGTGCCTGATCGTGCCCATGCACACCCGTCGGAGCCGGGTGTCCCTGGTGGCCAGCTGCGGGCGCCTCTACGCTGTGGGGGGCTATGACGGACAATCGAACCTCAGCTCAGTGGAGATGTATGACCCAGAGACGGACCGCTGGACATTCATGGCCCCCATGGCCTGTCATGAGGGGGGCGTGGGTGTGGGCTGCATCCCCCTCCTCACCATCTAAGGCAGAGGGGGGATGTGGCGGGGTAGGGATCTGGTACAAACATAGGCACTCCCTTCCAGGGACAGGCCCTCTTGGGAGAGGGGGTAGACCAGAAGACAGGGTGAATGTGAGCTCGCTGGAGGTACGGCTTTTCCAGGTGCTTACATCCTCCCTCACCGCACTGCCCTGGGGACCGTCAAGCCTAGGTCACCAAGGTGCACCGCGTGGGGCCGAGCCCTTCTGGGTTCCGCAGCTGGCGACACGGGACTGCTGTGCTGGTCCACACGTACACGGGCTCCATCCAAGGCCGGCTCCCACCTGCCGCTTGCAGAAGGCCTGCCGTCTGACACTTCTCCTCACCTGCTGCTCTCCAGCCATGCTGTGGCCAGTCAGCAGAGGAGTGGCTCTGGTGGCCCAGCCTGTTGGCAGCTGGGCTGCGGCTGGGGGAGGAAGGACACACTTGGGGTGTCCTCATTGCCTGTGGCGGTGGTGCCCCAGCACCGGGCTGCTTGCGCACGAGCATCTCCCTCTTCCATCCGAGGGCACAGAGGACTGGGTCCTCACTGCTAGGTAACCAGGGAGAACAGAAGCTCTTCCCATGTTGAGCTTCAGGATTTCAGTGAGGTCTTTTCATCTTGTTGAGGAGCAACAGAAGAAGAAGAAGAAAAAAAAAAAGATACTTGAAAGAAACCGAAGGAAATTGAAACAAACACTTGAAAGAAACTGGAAAGAAAAGTACTTTTTTTTAAGTGAACATTCTTTGGGAGAAGAAAACGTTGAAAGACCCTAAAGGGGAACACATGTCTCCGTGGAAGACCGCCACCACGAGAAGTGCGGCGTCCGCTCCCACATTCGGGTCCCAGGGTCCTGAGGCCTTGCACGGCACTCAGGGTCGCCTCTGAGCTCTCGCGTGTCCGGAATCAGTGTATTCTCCACTGGTCCTCTAGCAAGGTGCTCATGGGGTTTGCATTCACACCCACCATCAGAGGACTTTTTTTTTTTAACTGTAGGCTTAGTGAGTGGGCTGCGTTACAGCCGGCCGCTCTTCTAAGTGGGAGTTCCCAGCCGGTCGCTGGAGGCTCCGGGTGCCCCTGTGGTCACCTCCCGCAGCCACCATGGCACTCAGATTCCCCACCCCTACTTTCATTCCTCATCTGACCAGCAAAGAAACAGCAGGTCCGGCCAGATTTTCGCCCATCTATCTATCATTCTTGGATCATTTTCCTCATCATGATGCTTCTAGGGTACACTGACCGTTGGTACCTCTAGAACCTAACCAGGGACTTGGTCCTTCCACCAGCCATGGCCAGCTTGGACCAGTAACCTCGTCTACCCCGCCAATCCACTGCTTTTCCATCCCCTCGCCAATTCCGGGGGCATGGCTTCCCTCCAGCCCTCGGCAGAACGACCAGCAAGGTGGGCCTTTACATTCGAGCAAAGCTGACTTTATGGCAGAGAACTAAAGGCCGAAAGAATCTCTTGCTGCTGCAAAGAACAAGATTTTATATTTCTTCCTCTGATCTTAGCAAATGACCTCTTGAAGAGACTTCATGCTCCTTCCTCCTCCTCCCTGGACGGGACCTCGGTGTCGCACAGTGGAACCCGAACAGGAAGACCCTTGTGTTACCAGTGCACTGGGCAGTGGGGCTGTCCTTCAACTGCTGCTGCCAAAATCTGGTTTTCTAAAATGCTTCCAGTACAGACTAAAAGAAGATATAGTTCCTTTCATGCAAGACTGGCTCTTAGGGCCCCATTCTCCACCTGGTTGGTCTCCCGTCCCTTGCTGCCTGCCTGGGGTGACCTGGAAGCATGTTCAGAAAGGCACAGTGTGGAGCCCGAGACATCTTTCCCACCCCAGCACCACAAGGTTTACTAGTGTGTGCAATCGCCATGTATCCAGAGGGAAGTACCTTTGTTATCTGCCACTTAGGAACTGGGCCTCTGCTACAAGCGCTCGAAAATGATGTTTTTATTTTAAAAGACTCAGCAGTCTGATATAGTTGAGCCTGGGCTCGTGGTGGAACCCCAGCATTTCTCAGTCCCTTTCGGTCTGTCTACAGAGGTAGACTCGGAAGGCAGTGGGGTCTGTGTTTCCTGTTAGAGAGATGTGTGTCTGTGCCCATCTTGTTATAAGCCCTTCTGTGAACTAGAAGCAGTACCGGCCAGCCCAGATCACGGAGGGGTTAAGGATCAATGAGTGGGCTAACGAGCAGGCCTTCCAGCTCCTCAGGACGGTGGCATAGATTTTGCCATTGAGGCTGATAGGTCATTTCCCGCACGATCTGCTGCTCTCGTAGTAACCTCCCAAACTCCACTCCCATCTCGTGGTGCGGAAGGTACACTACTGCACCCGAGGCCCGTGTTTTGATCTGGGTGAGCTGTGAGCAAAAGCGAGCCAACACCAACATTTGCACACTCTTCAACAGTCGGCTCCTTAGTCTGAGGAGGATGTTTGCAAATGGCTGGGCTGGCTCTTTGGTGTTGGAGCCTTTCCAGGAGTCCCAGGGAAGAGTCCTCACCCAAGGATTCTGTGAAAAGGGTATAACCAGCAGGTGGGGGAGATGTTGTGCTCAGTGGACCATCTCTGAGCACAGGACTGTGGCACTCACTGTCCTTGGGCCTTTCCCCTTCCCAGATAACACAGGGAGCCTTGTCTTCCAGGTTTCACCTGAGATCAAAGCCAGGATGGGAGCTGAAGACCAGCCTTTTGACTCAGCCAGAGATGGGAGTAGGTAGCAATTCTGCTCCTCCCACCCCCACCAAGTCATTGTCCCCCAGCAAGTCTTACTTCCTTTTATTTATAGAACGCATGTCTTTTGTGTTAAGAAACCAAAGAGAAATAAAGAGTACACTCCCAATACCTTCTTGTCCTTTCATGTTTTATTTTTTTAAATATTAGAAGTAAATAATCTTTTCTTTGCCTTTCAGTGAAAAAATACACTGGACAATGTAAAAATATTCCTGTGAAAATAAGAAAGGAGCCAGATGTGTAGCAAAAGCAGTCCTTGGAGAGACATGTGTATTTTATAAGAACGGGTTCGGGTGAAAAATACGCATGTTGCATACTTGCTGGTGTCCAAATCAGCACTCCTCTCGGCTTTCCCCTTTTCTTCACTCAGAGCCGTAAAATATAATGCGGCTGCCCCGTTGACTGTCTAGAACCAAAATGTCCAGCTCCTTTCTAAAACTCTGGGCCAGAAGTGCTTAACTTTGGTGCACATAAAAGGTACTAGAAAATTCTTTTTTTTTTTTTTTAAGATTTTATTTATTTATTTGACAGACGGAGATCACATGCAGGTAGAGAAGCAGGCAGAGAGAGAGGAGGAAGCAGGCTCCCCGCTCAGCAGAGAGCCCAATGTGGGGCTCGATCCCAGGACCCTGGGATCATGACTGGAGCCGAAGGCAGAGGCTTTAACCCACTGAGCCACCCAGGCGCCCCAGTACTAGAAAATTCTTAAACCACACATTCATTCATAGATCCCTCCTTGGGGACCTACAGCTGGGATGCAGCTCAGGCACTCCGGTCCAGGCAAATTCCTGTGATGGTTTGCTCCTCAGAATGGGAGAGAACCAGACTCCCTTGTTTAGTTTCTACTTCTCCAAATACAGCCACATTCCAGAGTTACCTTCCTGAGATTACATGCTGGTTACTGGTTGTGGATGCACTTTTCATTTCACTTCATTTGCACTTTTCCAGAAGTCAACTATGGTCCGTCTTACCCCACTGGGTGATGATTATACCAGCAACTTGTTTTTCAAGTCTTTGGAAGGGTATATCTCTCCCACATAACATCCCACCAGCACACGTTTCACACATAAACATTATAAATTCTCACCAGGGCCTCTCAGGAATCCCCACTAGGTAGTTAGCGTGGCTCATTTTAGTATGAGGAAACAGCCTCAGAAGGGCCCACTGACCCGATTCATCAGCTAACTGGTAGTGTTGCCAAGAACTGAAACCAGATTTCCACTCTCAGTCCAGCTCGCTGCATGGGAGCAGTGTCTGGTCCATCCAGCCTCGTGCCCGGTGTGTACGGGGCCGCTGCCCAGTACTGTGATGGACTTTGCATTATAGAAGTAAGTACCTTCATGCCAAAGCAGAGGAAGCCAGCTTATCTGTGGGCTCTATTGCCATAGGAGAAAGTCATTTGCCTCGAAAGAACAGCCCTTTCCATGTACCCACCCTCTTGCTCAGAAGTCCAGCTAGACTCATCTGCTAGACTCCTCATGTCCTTTTGTTGTAGTCCCATGGATTCCTCTCCCTTCGCAACCAACAGCAGAGCCCACTCCTCACCTCAAAAGTGAACACTACTGGTTTTTGCTCCTACTCACGATGACATAAGACTGCACAACCAAAAAGTGCCAAGGGCATCTCTGTTCTCATAGTGATTAGCCCGGCCTTACTGTTCCCAGTTTCATCTCTAGTGGTACCCAGATGTTTTTCTCTCTAACGGAGCTGAGCTCCGGCTCCCTATTCTCTTTTCCTAGCTTGGCAGTTCAGGATCAAAACCTCGAATGGCATAGAAGGCCATGTGACCTGGCACTTGTCCCCACCTGGCCTCCCTGAAATAGTCCTTCAGGGTGTCAGCGAGTCGTCCCTCCTGTAGGAAAGCATCTCTTGTCAATGCGGTGCCCCTTTTCCATGCTTGTCCCCACCTGCTGTATCCCACCAGGGAAAGGCCTGTTTGCCTGTCTTACCTGGTGGATAGTGTCTTTTGTCGTGTACTCAGCACTGGGTGCATAGAAGAGGCGTCGTAACTATGTTTCTTGAACTTGAGGACACTTGGGGATATCAGATGCAAACATTGCTGATTTTTTAATAGTTTATTAAGGCATAATTTGCATACCTTAATATTTACCCTTTTTTTTTAAGATTTTATTTATTTATTTGACAGAGATCACAAGTAGGCAGAAAAGAGAGGGGGAAACAGGCTCCCTGCCGAGCAGAAAGCCCGATGCAGGGCTTAATCCCAGGACCCCAGGATCATGACCTGAGCTGCAGGCAGGGGCTTTAACCCACTGAGCCACCCAGGCACCCAACATTTACCCATTTTAAGTGCTCTAAGATTTTTGGCAAATAGAATTGTGCAGCCAAGACCACTGTCCCATCTTAGAATATTTTCATAATTTCAGAAAGTTCCTTCTTCCCCGTGTGTAGTTAATCCCCACTCCCACCGTCATCTCAGGCAACCGCTTTCTGTCTCTACAGATTTGCCTATTCTGGACATTTGCTATGAATGGAATCATATAAAAGGGTGGTCTTTTGTGCCTACTTCTTTAGAATGTTTCTTTTTTCTTTTTTTTTTAAGATTTTATTTATTTTGAGAGAGAGAGAGAGATCACAAGTAGGCAGAGAGGCAGGCAGAGAGAGGGGGAAGCAGGCTCCCTGCTGAGCAGAGATCCCGATGTGGGGCTCAATCCCAGAACCCTGAGATCATGACCTGAGCCGAAGGCAGAGGCTTAACCCACTGAGCCACCCAGGTGCCCCCTTTAGAATGTTTCTGAGGTTCAACTATGTGCAGCATGTATCCATTTGTTTCTTTACTGTTCCTAAATAATACTCCACTACGCAGATGTGCCACATTTTGTTTATCCATTTTTTTTCACTAATTGATGAACATTTAGTTTGTTTCCAGTTTGTGGCTGTTACGGAAAATACTGCCGAGATGTACAAGTCTTTGTGGACATGCATCTTCACTTCTCTGGAGTAGGTGCCTGGAAGGTGCCTGTCACATGGTAAGTGTTTGTTCAACTTTTTAGGAAACCGATGCGCGGCTCCACAGTGGCCGTACCATTCTGCCACATTCCCATCAGCAATGGATGAGCATTCGGTTGCCCCACAGCCTTGCCAACTCTTGAAATCGTCTCTCTCTCATTAGAGCCGTTCTAGTGGATGTGAAGTAGCATCTCCCCGTAGTTTTAATTTGCATTTTCCTGACCGCTAAAGATTTGGAGCATCTTTTCATGCCCTTGTTGACTATACCTTCGGTGAAATGGCTATTCAAATCTGGCCCATTTTTAAATTGGGTCATGTCTTATGAATGAACTGTAAGGCTTTACATTTTCTGGATACCAACCCTTTATCAGATGCAGGACTTGTAAATATTTTCTCCCAGGGTATGGTGTGTCTTTTCGTTTTGTCAGCAGTGTGCATCTCTTGAATTGTCCAAGTTCCTAATTTTGACGAAGTTTGGCTTAGCAATTACTTGTTTTATGGATTATGCTTTTGGAGTCATAGTCTTAAGGACTTTTTGCATAAGCAAAGATAACAAAGAAATTCTTCTAGAAGTTTTATGGTTTAGCTCTTATGTAGGTGTATGATCCATTTTGAGTTAATTTTTAAAATTTCATTTTTGGGGGGCACCTGGGTGGCTCAGTTGAGCATCTCACTCTTGATTTCAGCTCAGGTCATGATCTCAGCATCCTGAGATCGAGCCCCAAGTTGGGCTCTGTGCTCAGTGGGGGGTCTACTTAAGATTCTCCCCCCTGCTCCTTCTGCTCATGAATGCTCATTCCTGCTCTCTCTCTCTCTGTGTCTCTCAAATAAGTAAATATTTTTTAAATTTTTCATTTTTTTGTGTGCGTGGCTATCCATTTGTCTCGGTACATTTGTTGTAAAGACTACTCCTCCATTGAATTGCTTTGGCATCTTTGCTGAAATCAGTTGATCATAAATGGAAGGGTTTATTTCTAGCTTCTCAGTTCTGTTCCATTGATCTTATATGCTTGTCCATGAGCCAATACCACACTGACTGTGTGATATTAATTTCTTCAGCTTTAAAGTAAGTCTTAAAGGACACCTGGGTGGCTCAGTCTGTTGGGCAGCTGCCTTCAGCTCAGGTCATGATCCCAGGGTCCTGGGATCAAGTCCCGCATCGGGCTCCTTGCTTGGTGGGGATCCTGCTTCTCTCTCTGCCTCTGCCTGCCACTCTGCTTACTTGTGCTCTCTCTTTCTCTGACAAATAAATAAATAAAATCTTTTAAAGAAAAGAAAAGAAAGAGAAAGAAAGAAGAAAGGAAGGAAAGAAAGAAAGTCTTAAAATTGGATAATGTTAAGTCCTTAACCTTATTCCTTTCAAAATTCTTTTGACTATTTTAGGTGCCTGTATTCTCATACCTTTTATGATCAGCTCATCAATTTCTACAGAAAAGCCTTCTGGGGTTTGAATAGATATTATGTCGAATTTATGAATGAATTTGAGAAGAATAACCATCCTAACAATATAAAGTCTTCCAATCCACGAACACAGAATATTTGTCATTTGTTTAGATCTTCCTTAATTTCTCTCAGCAATATTTTGTTATTTTCAGTGTATAATCTTACACTTCTTTTGTTAAAATGTTCCTACATATTTTTATTTTTTAATTCTATTGTCAATGGAATTGCTTTCTTTATTTTCAGATTTTTTTGGTGTTATTTAGAGATTATTTTTAATATTGGTCTTATATCCTGAGACCTTGTTAAACTCATGTATTAGTTTTTATCCTTAAAAAATAATGTACATTCTTTGGGATTTTCTTTAAAAAAAAAAAAGATTTTATTTATTTATTTGACAGAGAGAAGGAACACAGGCAAGGGGAGTGGGAGAGGGAGAAGCAGGCCTCCTGCTGATCAGGGAGCCTGATGCAGGGCTCAATCCCAGGATCCTGGGATCATGACCTGAGCCGAAGGCAGCTGCTTAATGACTGAGCCACCAGGCGCCCCTGGGGTTTTCTATATAAGATATATAACCTGTTAATAAAGGCAGTTTACTTTTTCCTTTCCAATCTGGATGGCTTTAACTTTTTCCTGCTTATTGCAGTAGCTATAACCTCCGCCGTACAAAGTGTTGTGTACAAGTGGCAAAAATGGATGTCCTTGCCTGCTTCTCAGTCTTAGGGAGGAAAACATCCAGTCCTTTACCATTAAATATGTTAAGCTATGGGTTTGTTTGTTTTTTAAGATTTTATTTGTTTGTTTATTAGAGAGAAAGAGCATGGAGTGGAGCAGAGCGAGAGGGAGAGGCTGACTCCCCACTGAATAGGGAGCCTGATGTCAGGCTCTGTCCCAGGACCCTGAGATCATGACTTAAGCTAAGGTCATGACATGAGCTGAGGTCATACACTTGACACTGAGCCACTCAAGACACACCAAAGCTGTGGCTTTTTCATCAGTGACTTTTTTTTCTTTTCTTTTCTTTAACAGATTTTATTTATTTATTTATTTGACAGAGAGTGAGAGAGCACAAGCAGGGAGAGCAGTAGAGGGAGAGGGAGAAGCAGGCTCCCCACCGAGCAGGGAGCCTCATGCGGGACTTGATTCCAGAACCCCGGGATCATGACCTGAGCCAAAGGCAGATGCTTTACCGACTGAGCCACCCAGGCACCCCTTTCAGTGAGTTTTTTCAAGCGGAAGAAATTTTATTCTATTCCTAATTTGTTGAGAGTTTTCATCATGAATATTAGATTCTGTCAGATGATTTTCCTGCATATCTCGTGATGATTATGTGGTTTTTGTCCTTTAACCTGTTAATGCTGCATGTAACACTGATTTTCAAGATGTTGAGCCAACATTGTATTCCTGGGGAAAATCCCACTCAGCCGTGGCTTTATAATCCTTCTATGTTGTTGGGTGTGGCTTGCTAATATTTGGTGAAGCATTTTTGTGTCTGTGTTCACTAAAGATGTTTTCTGCGGTTTTCTTTTCTCGTGATGTCTTTGGCTGGTAATACTGGCCCCATAGGAGGAAAGTGTTTCCTACTCCTCTGTTTCTGAAAGAGTTTGTGAGGGATTGGTATTATTTCTAAAATATTTGATTGGGGCACCTGGGTGGCTCAGTTGGTTAAGGAGTCTGCCTTAGGTTCAGGTCATTATGCCAGGGTCCTGGGATCAAGACCTGCGTCGGGCTCCCTGCTCAGTGGGGAGCCTGCTTCTCCCTCTACCTCTGCTGCTCCCCCTGCTTGTGCTCATTCTCTCTCTCTCTGGCTCTTTCTCAAATACATAAATAAAGTCTTTAAAAAATAACATAAAATATGGGGCGCCTGGGTGGCTCAGTGGGTTAAGGCCTCTGCCTTTGGCTCAGGTCGTGATCCTGGGGTCCTGGGATCTAACCCCGCATCGGGCTCTCTGCTCAGCAGGGAGCTTGCTTCCCTTCCTCTCTCTCTGCCTGCCTCTAGGCCTGCCTGTGATCTCTGTCTGTCAAATAAATAAATAAAATCTTTTTAAAGATTTTATTTATTTATTTGAGAGAGAGGCAGTGAGAGAGCATGAGCGAGGAGAAGGTCAGAGGGAGAAGCAGACTCCCCGTGGTGCTGGGAGCCCGATGCGGGACTCGATCCCGGGTCTCCGGGATCATGACCTGAGCCGAAGGCAGTCGTCCAACCAACTGAGCCACCCAGGTGTCCCAATAAAATCTTTTTAAAAATAATAATAATAATAATATAAAATATTTGATAGAATTGGGGCTCCCAGGTGGCTCAGTCTGCTAAGCCTCCAACTCCTGGTTTCAGCTCAGGTCATGATCTCAGTCAGGATCATGAGATTGAGCCCCATGTCGGGCTCTGCACTCTAATCAGACTCTGCTTGAGAATCTTTCTTTCTCTCTTTCTGCCCCTCCAGCCCATGCTCTTTCTCTCTAAAATAAATAAATAAATAAAATCTTAAATATATATAAGACCCCCCTGAGGTGGGCATCTGCTTCTCTTAAGGGGTTGGATCCTTGTGGTTAGGGAAATTCTTGCCCCTTCAGCAGGGATTGAGATGATCCTCTCTCCCTTCTTCACTAGTGCTCCCATCTCTTTGTCTCAAAGATCATCTCTGTTCTCCACTCTTCTACTGCCCACCTCTGCCTCTCTCTCACTTCCAAATGTAAGAGGCCTCAGCGCTCTGTCCTGGGCTCTGATTCCATCCCATACATTCTCCCTAGCTGATAGTGCCCTTTCCCAGGTGTGAGGAAGGCATCTGGAGTCCCATCTCTGGACTGGCACGGAATCGCATACTCACTTGTCTGTGTCCCAGTATGACCATATCCACTTTGGTATCTCAGCTGGTCACCCCCTAGTTTTCCCCCTCCTAATAGTGTATCTCTCATCTTTCCAGTTGCTCACTCAGGAACCTAGTGGTGGGTTTGGGATTGGGGAAGGGATAAGAGTCATTCATCTTTTTCTTCTCCATCAGCCAAGCTATGACCTGGTTCTCTTGACTCTCCCTCCAGCCCAAGTCTGTCCTCTGCCTCCACAGCAGTCCACACCATCAGAACATCCCTTAGAATGTGGATCGCCATAATGGCTTCCTGACTGGCTTCCCTGCTTCCACCTTGAGCTCCCTGTAGTCCACAGGCAGCACGGCAGCCAGAGTGAAATTGTAAAGCTGTAAATCACATCTCGTCACTACCCTGCTCAGACCCCTCCAGAGGTTCCCCAGGGTCTCAAGGCCTGCTCTGTTGACATGGTTTCTGGGGCAGTTCAGACACATCTCCTCTAACAGGTAAGATGTGTGGTCCCTGGAGCTGGAGGGTCGAGGACACTTAGCTCCTCCTTCCCAAGCCAAGCTCTCCTTGATTCTTTTTTTTTTTTTTTTAAAGATTTTATTTATTTATTTGACAGAGAGAGACAGCAAGAGAGGGAATACAAGCAGGGAAAGTGGGAGAGGGAGAAGCAGGCCTCCTGCCTAGTAGGGAGCCCCATGTGGGGCTCGATCCCAGGACCCTGGGATCATGACCTGAGCTGAAAGCAGATGCTTAACAACTGAGCCAGCCAGGTGCCCCTCCTCAGTTCTTTATAGAGTATTTGTCCAACAAATCTTGTTGGATCCTCCCAAAGAGACGGCCAGGATATCCCCATTTTACAGATGAGCAAACTAAGAGCGAGAGAGGGGAAGAGACCTCCCCGGGATCACTCAGTAATGAGTGGCAAACAAAAACATCAACAGGTAGACAGATAACAAAGTGTGACTGTCCCATCCGTACTTGGCCGTAAAAGGAACGAACTATCAGTACAACATAAATGACTCTCGACGTCACAACGCTTAGTGAGAAAAGCCAGATGTGAGAAGCACGTACGCTGTGTGGTTCTGTCTTCGTCCATTCAGGCAGCTATCACCAAACGCAGTACGTGGATGGGGTGTTATAAACAACATGAATTTGTCTCACGTGGTTGTAGAGGCTGGGAAGTCCGAAGTCAGGGAACTGGCAGACTCAGTGTGGAGTCAGGTACTGCTTCTCGGTTCACAGACAGCCAGTCTGCTGCTCTCGTCCTCGCATGGTGGGAGTGGCAGGGGAGCTCTCCATCTCTTCTAAAGGCAGTAATTCCATTCATGGGGACTCCACCCTCATGACCGAATCACCTCCCAAAGGCCCCACCTCCACAGACCCTCCATGGAGGGGCTAGGATTGCAACACACAAATTTTGCGGGGACACAAACACCCCATCTAGAGGCTTCCATTCATATGTACTCTGGAACTTGCAAATTAATCTACAGCAACAGAAAGAAGTGGTTGCCTGAGAACGGCAGGACTGGGGAGGAAGGTGTCAGGGAAGAGGCAAGGATCATAAACTGGTGTGAGGAAGCTTTGGGGGACAGCGGATGTGTATACTGGTTTGATTTTAGTGATGGCTTCAGGGGTGTAAACCATGTCAAATGTATCTAAATGTACACTTTGAATATATACGTGCCGGTCATTACATGTCAGTTATAGCTCAGTAAAGCTGTTTTGTTTTGTTTTTAAAGATTTATTTTAGAGAGAATGTGAGTATGGAGAGGGGCAGAGGGAGAGAGTCTTCAAGCAGACTTCCAGCCCAGTGGAGCCTGACTTGGGATGGGTCTTGATCGCACAACCTTGAGATCATAGCCTGACCCAAAACCAAGAGTCAGATGCTTAACCGACTGAGCCACGCAGGTGCCCCTGTTTTGTTTTGTTTTGTTTTTTAAGCAACAAAACACTGATTCCAAAAAACAAAAACAAAAACAAAAAACACTGATTCTCACTGCAGCTTCTGCAGCCCCTAAGGTCTACTGTCTCTTCTGGGGCTCCGGAGCCTGGCGTGGGGTTCAGGCCGGGAAGATAAGGGGGCCTGTGGGCTCTCGGGGCACTGTGGTCTCCGTCGCATGGGAACAAGCCCGGCTCAGCAGCTCCCAGGCTGGGGCCTGCTGTGTCCACCCATGTAGGTAAACTTTGGGACCCTGCTTTAGCCATTTGACACAAACACTTTCCTTGATGTCATGGTCCTTAAGATTGCTGCTGTTTGCTGGCGAGGATGCGGAGAAAGGGGAACCCTCCTACACTGTTGGTGGGAATGCAAGCTGGTGCAACCGCTCTGGAAAACAGCGTGGAGGTTCCTCAAAAAGTTGAAAATAGAACTACCCTATGACCCAGCAATTGCACTACTGGGTATTTACCCTAAAGATACAAACGTAGTGATCCGAAGGGGCACGTGCACCCGAA
>PISX010028647.1:0-21255 GCA_004024625.1 Mellivora capensis | reverse complement strand
TTACAGCTGCACCAAAAAACATAAGATACCTAGAAATAAACCTAACCAAAGAGGTAAAAGATCTGTACTCTGAAAACAATAAAATGGTTATGAAAGAAATTAAAGAGGACATAAAGAAATGGAAAAACATTCCATAATCATGGATTGGAAAAACAAACATTGTTAAAATGTCTATACTACCTAAAGCAATCTATACATTTAATGCAATCCCTATCAAAATAACACCAGCATTTTTCACAGAGATAGAACAACTTTTAAATTGTATGGAGCCACAAGAGACAATGAATGACCAGAACAATCCTGAAAAGGAAAGCAAACCTGGAGACATCCAGACTCAAGACTTTAGGCTATATTACAAATATATTTGTATAATATACAAATATACAAATATATTTGTATAATGAATATAAAAATATTCATCAAGACAGTATGGTACTGGCACAAAAAAAGACATATAGATCAATGGAACAATACAGAATACCCAGAAATGGACCCACAATTCTATTCAACTAAGCTTCAACAAAGCAGGAAAGAATATCCAATGGGAAAAATAGTCTCTTCAACAAATGATGTTGGAATACTGGACAGCAACATGCAGAAGGATGAAACTGGGTCACGTTGTTATACCACACATAAAAATAAATTGAAAATGGATGAAAACCTGAATATGAGACAGGCAACCATCAAAATCCTAGAGAAGAACACAGGCAGAAACCTCTTTGACCTCAGATCTAACAACTTCTTACTAGACATGTTCCTGGAGGCAAAAGAAACAAAAGCAAAAATGAAATATTGGGCCTTCATCAAGATTAAAACAAAACAAAACAAAACAAAAAACTTCTGCACAGTGAAGAAAACAATCAACAGAACTAAATGGGAGAAGATAATTGCAAATGGCATATCTAATAAAGTGTTAGTACCCAACATCTATAACTTATCAAACTCAACACCTAAAACACAAATAATCCAGTTAAGAAAGGAGCAGAAGATATGAATAGACATTTTTCCAAAGAAGTCATACAGATGGCTAACAGACACAAGAAAAGATGCTCAACATTGCTCATTATCAGGGAAAACAAATCAAAACCAGGATGACATTACCACCTCACACCTGTCAGAATGGCTAAAATTAGCAATATAAGAAACAACAGGTGTTGGCAAGGATGTGGAGAAAGGAGAGCCCTCTTGCACTGTTGGTGGGAATGAAAACTGGTATACCCACTTTGGAAAACAGTATGAAGGTTGCTCAAAAAGTTAAAAATAGAACTATCCTATGACCCAGCAATTGCACCACTAAGTATTTACATGAAGGATGCAAACATACAGATTCAATGGGGTACATGCACTCCAATGTTTATAGCAGTATTATCAACAAAAGCCAAACTATGGAAAGAGCCCAATGTCCACTGACTGATGAATGGATAACGAAGATGTGGTAGCCGTTAGAAGGAATGAAATCTTGCCATATGCAATGACATGAAGCTACAGTGAACTATCCTAAGCAAAGTAAGTCAATCAGAGAGAAAAATACTATGTGATTTCACTCATATGTGGAACTTAAGAAACAAAACCGAGGAACATATTAGTGGGGGAAGAAATAAGGATATAAACCTTAAGAGATTCTTAACAATAGAGAAAAAACTGAGAGTTATTGGAGCGAAGTGAGTGGAGGATGGGCTAGACAGATGATGGGTATTAAAGAGGACAATGTTGTGATGAACCCTGGTTGTTGTATGTAAGTGATGAATCACTGTATTCTACTCCTGAAACCAATATTACACTTTATCTTAACTAACTAGAACTTAAATAAAAATTGGAAAATAAAATAGTAAAAATATTTGCTAGCAAAGGCTCTTTTGAACCAATCTTCCCACCCACACCCACATCCATAGAAAAGTAACAGATTTTCCTTTTTAATTTTATTATTATTATTATTATTTGCAAATAAAAATTTGGGAGCATTTTATTTAATGTGATGATGTGTAGTCTTTATAAGATCTTTCAGTCTGAAATACATCAGGGCAATTCTCACATGTCCCATACACTATTATTTTTTATCATATTTTTACATTTAAATTCAATTAATTAATATATAATTAATACATATATAACAATTAATACATATAATGTATTATTAGTTTCAGAGGTAGAGGGCAGTGATTCATCAGTCTAGTATAATACCCAGTGCGCATTACACAAGCCCTCCTTAATGCCCATCATCCAGTTACCCCATCCGCCCACCTCTTCCCCTCCAGCAACCCCCAGTTTGTTTTCTATGATTAAGAGTCTCTTATGGTTTGTTTCCATCTCTGATTTCATCTTACTTTATTTTTGCCCCCCTTCCACTATGATCTTTTGTTGTGTTTCTTAAATTCCACACATCAGTAAGATTATATGATAATTGTCTTTCTCTGATTGACTTATTTTGCTTAGTATAATACCCTCTAGTTCCATCCATGTCGTTGCAAATGGCAAGATTTCTTTTTTGATGGCTGCATAATATTCCTTGTGTGTGTGTGTGTGTGTGTGTGTGTGTGTGTGTGTACCACATCTTCTTTGTCCATTCATCTGTTGATGGACATCTGGGCTCTTTCCATAGTTTGGTTGTTGTCTATAAAAATTGGGGTGTAAGTGCCCCTTTGGATTACTACATTTGTATCTTTGGGGTAAATACCTAGTAGTGCAATTGCTAGGTCAAAGGGTAGCTCTATTTTCAATGTTATTAAGAACCTCCATACTGTTTTCCAGATTGGCTCTACCAGCTTGCATTTCCACCAACAGTGTAGGGGGGTTCCCCTTTCTCCGTATCCTCAACAACATCTGTCATTTCCTGACTTGTTAATTTTAGCCATTCTGACTGGTGTGAGGTGGTATCTCATTGTGGTTTTGATTTGTATTTCCCTGATGAGGAGTGATATGCAGCATTTTGTTATGTTTCTTTTGACCATTTGTATGTCTTCTTTGGAGAAATGTCTGTTCATGCCTTCTGCCCATTTGTTGATTGAATTATTTGACCTTTGGATGTTGAGTTTGATAAGTTCTTTATAGATCTTGGAATCTAGCCCTTTATCTGATATGTCATTTGCAAATACCTTCTCCCATTCTGTCAGTTGTCTTTTTCTTTTTATTTCCAAAGATTTTATTTATTTATTTGACAGAGATCACAAGTAGGCAGAGAGGCAGGCGGGGGATGGGGTGGGAAGCAGGCTCCATGCTGAGCAGAGAGCCCGATGCAGGGCTCAATCCCAGGACCCTGGGATCATGACCTGAGCTGAAGGCAGAGGCTTTAACCCAGGTGCCCCAGTTGTCTTTTTCTTTTATCAACTGCTTCCTTGGCTGTGCAAAAGCTTTTTATCTTGATGAAATTCCAATACTTCATTTTTCCTTTGTTTCCTTTGCTGTTGGAAAGAGGTCTAGTAAGAAGTTGCTGTGACAGAGGTCACAGAGATTGTTGCCTGTGTTCTCCTCTAGGATTTTGATGAATTCCTCTCTCACATTGAGGTCTTTCATCCATTTTGAGTCTATTTTTTTAAACAAATTTTTGTTCTTTTTTTTTCTTTTTAAGATTTTATTTATTTATTAGAGAGAGAGAGAGCATGAGAAGAGGGAGAGTCAGAGGGAGAAGCCAGACTCCCTGCCAAGCAGGGATCCTGATGCAGGACTCAATCCCAGGACTCCAGGATCATGACCTGAGCCAAAGGCAGTCATTTAACCAACTGAGCCACCCAGGCGCCCAATTTTTGAGTCTATTTTTGTGTTGATGTAAGGAAATGGTCGTTTCATTCTTTTGCATGTGGCTGTCCAATTTTCCCACCATCATTTGTTGAAGAGACTGTCTTTTTTCCACTGGATATTCTTTCCTGCTTTGTCAAAGATTAGTTGACCATAGACTTGAGGGTGCATTTTTGGGTTCTTATTCTGTTGCACTGATCTGTGTGTCTGTTTTTGGACCAGTACCATACTGTCTTGATAATGACAACTTTGTAATAGAGCTTGATGTCCAGCATTCTGATGCCACCAGCTTTGGTTTTCTTTTTCAAAATTCCTCTGGCTATTAGGGGTCTTTTCTGGTTCCATACAAATTTGGGGGTTATTTGTTCCAGCTCTGTGAAAAAAGTTGATGGTATTTTGATAGGGATTGCACTGAATGTATAGATTGTTCTAGGTAGCATAGACATTTAAAAATAGTTGTTCTTCCAATCCATGAGCATGGAACATTTTTCCATTTCTTTTTTTTTTTAAGATTTTATTTATTTATTTGACAGACAGAGATCACAAGCAGGCGAGAGAGGCAGGCAGGAAGAGAGAGGAGGAAGCAGGCCCTCCGCAGAGCAGAGAGCCCAATGTGGGGCTCGACCCCAGGACCCTGGGATCATGACCTGAGCCGAAAGCAGAGGCCTTAACCCACTGAGCCACCCAGGTGCCCCCATTTTTCCATTTCTTTGTGTCTTCCTCAATTTTGTTCATGAATGTTCTGTCATTTTCTGAGTACAGTTCCTTTCGCTCTTTGATTAGGTTTATTCCTAGTTATCTTATGGCTTTTGGTGCAATTGTTACTAGAATCAACACCTTAATTTCTTTTTCTTCTGTCTCTTTGTTAGTGTATGCAACTGATTTCTGTGCATTGATTTTATATTCTGCCACTTTGCTGAATTCCTATATGAGCTCTAACAATTTTGGGGTATAGTCTTTTGGGTTTTTGACGTAGAGTATCATAAACTCTACAAAGAGTGAGAGTTTGATGTCTTCTCTACCAATTCAGATGCCTTTTATTTCTTTTTGTTGTCTGATTGATGAGGCTAGGACTTCTAGTACTATGTTAAATAGTAGTGGTGATAGTGGACATTCTGCTGTGTTCCTGACTTTAGGGAAAATCTTTCAATTTTTCCCAATTGAGAATGATATTCGCTGCTGGTTTTTCATAGATGGCTTTTATGGTATTGAGATATGTTCCCTCTATCTCCAAACTGTGGAGAGTTTCAGTCAAGAGAACATGCTGCACTTTGTTGAATGCTTTTTTTGCATTTATTGAGAGAATCATATGTTTTTTGTCTTTTTTTTTTATTAATATAGTGTATCATGTTGATTGATTTGTGAATGTTGAACCACCTTTGCATCCCAGGAATAAATCCCACTTAGACAAGGTGAATAATCCTTTGATATACTGTTGGATCCTATTGACTAGTATCTTGGTGAGACTTTTGCATCCATGTTCATCAGGGATATTGGTCTGTAATTTTCCTTTTTTAGTGGGCTGTTTGCCTGGTTTTGGGACCAAGGGAATGCTGGCCTCATAGACTTGGAAGTTTTCCTTCCATTTCTATTTTTTTGAAACAGCTTCAGAAGTGTAGGTATTAATTTTTTTTCAATGTTTGATTAATTTTCCCCTAGGAAACCATCCAGCCCTGGACTCTTGTTTTTTGGGAGATCTTTGATTCCTGCTTCAATTTTCTAGTTGTTTATGGGTCTGTTTATGTTTTCTATTTCTTCCTGGTTCATTTTTTGTAGTTTATACATCTCTAGGGATGCACCCATTTCTTCCAGATTGCCTAAATTGTTAGCATATAGTCGCTCATAATATGTTCTTATATATATTTGTATTTCTTTGTTTTTGGTTGTGATCTCTCCTCTTTCATTCATGAGTTTATTGATTTGGATCCTTTCTCTTTTTGCTAAGTCTGTCCAGGGGTCTATTGATCTTATTATTTCCTTCAAAAAACCAGCTCCTAATTTCATTGATCTGTTCTACTGTTCTTTTGGTTTCTATTTCATTGATTTTGCTGGGCTTTATTAATTCTCTTCTCCTGCTGGGCTGAGGCTTTCTTTACTATTCTTTCTACAGCTCCTTTAGGTGTAGGGTTATGTTGTGTATTTGAGACCTTTCTTGTTTCATGAGAAAGGCTTGTATTGCTATATACTTCCCTCTTAGGACTGCCTTTGCTGCATCACAAAGGATTGAATGGATGTGTTTTCATTTTCATTTGTTTCTATAAATTTTTAAAATTCTTCTCTAGTTTCCTGGTTGACCCATTCATTCTTTAGTAGGATGCTCTTTAGCCTTTATGTATTTGAGATCTTTTCAAATTTCCTCTAGTGATTGAGTCCCAGTTTCAAAGCATTATGGTCTGAAAATATGTGGAGAATGATACCAATCTTTTGGTACCCATTGAGACCTGATTTGTAACCCAGCGTGTGATCTGTTCTGGAGACTGTCCCATGTGTACTGAGAAGAATGTGTATTCTGTTACTTTGGGATGAAATGCTTTGTGTATATATGTGAAGTGCACAGTCCAGTGTGTCATTCAAAGCCCTTGTTTCTTTGTTGATATTTTGCATAGATGATCTGTCCATCTCAGTGAGTGGGATGATAAATTCCCCTACTATTATTGCATTATTATCAATGTGTTTTTAATTTTGTTATTAATTGGTTTATATAAGTTGCTGCTGCCATGTTAGGGGCATAAATATTTACAAATGCTAGATCATCTTGTTGGATAGATCCTTTAAGTATGATATAGTATATCCATCCTCATCTTTTTTTACAGCCTTTGGTCAAAAATCTAATTTGTCTAATATAAGAATTGCTACCCCAGCTTTCTTTTGATCTCCATTAGCATGATAAATGGATTTCCACCCCCTCACTTTCAGTCTGGAGGTGTCTTTGGGTCTAAAAGTCTCTTACAGTAGCATATTGGTGGGTATGGTTTTTTATGCAATCTAATACTCTGTGTCTTTTGATTGGGACATGTAGCCCATTTATGAATTTAGTGCCATTGTATTACCTGTAAAGTCACTGTTTTTGTATATTATCTCTGTTCCTTTCTGGTCTATGTTATTTTTGTCTCTGTCTTTGCTTAATGGATCCCCTTCAATATTTCTTTAGGGTTCATTTAGTGATCATGAATTTCCTTTAATTTGTTTTATCTCTCTATTTTGACTGCCTTCTTTGCTGGAGAAATTATTCTTTTTGGCATATTTTTCTCTTTTAGCCCCCTGAATATATCATGCCAGTCCTTTCTGGCCAGCCAGGTATTTGTGGCTAGGTCTTCTGCCAGTCTAATGTCTCTACTCTTGTAGATTATGGACCTCATGTCCCAAGCTGCTTTCAGGATTTTTTCTTTGTCTCTGAGATTTTCAAGTTTCACTATTATATATCAGGGTGTTGACGTAATTCTATTGATTTTTGAGAGGTTTCTCTGTGCCTCCTGGACTTGAATGCCTGTTTGTCTCCCCCAGATTAAGGAAGTTCTCCATTATAATTTGCTCCAATGCACTTTCTGCCCCTTCCTCTCTTTCCTCTTCTTCTGGGGTCCCAATTAATCTAATATTGTTTCACTTTATGGCATCACTTATCTCTCATATTATCCCCACATGATCCAGTAGTTATCTCTCTTTTTCTCAGTTTCCTTATTCTTCATCATTTTGTCTTCTATATCACTATTTCTCTCTTCTGCCTCATCTATCCTAATGGTTAGACCCTACATTTTTATTGCATCTCATTAATATCCTTTATTTTAACTTGATTAGATTTTAGTTCTTTTACTTCCCCAGAAAGGGATTCTCTATATCCACTGTACTTTTTTTTTCAAGCCCAGCTAGTATCTTTATAGTCCTTATGCAGAACTCTATTCTGACATCTTACTTATATCCATACTGATTGGGTCTCTGGCAGTCAGGATTGCCTCTTGTTCTCTTTGTTGAGGTGGATATTTCTGTCTTGTCATTCTGCCCAGAGAAGAATGGATGGACAAAAGAACAAAATACTAAAATGGGAACAATGACCCCAGAGAAATTAACACTGAACAAACCAGAAGAGGCCCAGATCTGAAAAGAAAAAAAAAAAAAAAAAAAAAAAAAAAAAAAAAAAAAAAAAAAAAAAAAAAAAAAAAAAAAAAAAAAAAAAAAAAAAAAAAAAAAAAAAAAAAAAAAAAAAATTAGAATTAAAAAAAGAGAGAGGATATAATCAGACAGGTGAACAGAACAGAACAACACACTGGATCTTGTGTGTATTTTGGTCTGTTTGTTAGAAACTAGATCCCCAAAATGTAAAGAAAGAAAAAAATTACATGTGTACAAAAATCAAATTAAATACATTGAAAGGAGAGGGTGTAACTGTAAAGATAAAAATTTAAAAAGACTTAAAAAAAAGAAAAAAGAGAGAATATTACCAACAGGTGAAGAGAACAGGGCAATACCCTAGATTTGGGGTATATTTTGATCTGTTTATTAGAAGAAACTGCATCCCAAAATTGTAAAGAAGGAAAAACTTACACATATACAAAAATAAAATTAAATACAATAAAAGAATATAATGTAATTGTAAAAATGAAAATTTTAAGAAGAGTTGATAAAATAAGAAATTGGTTGAAAAGGGAAAGAAAAAATATTAAAATTGAAAGACTAAAGAATCATTGGGGGAAAAAAATCATGAATTCTATATAGTATTTTCCCCTAGTGCTAGAGTTTTGCAGTTCTCTATGATTGGTAAACTTGGTCTTAGTTGGATGGTTTTGCTGATCTTCTAGAGAAGGGACTGATTCTCAGGTGGATTTGCCCCAGGCAGAATTGCACCCTTCTTGACAGGGGGCCAGGCTATGTAAGGGACTCTGGATTGCTCTAAGTGTTTTTGTTCCCTGAAGGCTTTCTGTGCTACCTGAGAGGATGAGAAAATGGTGGTTTGCCAGTCTCCAGACTGCCAAAAGCTCGGGGCCTCAGTCTTCAGCATGCCATCAAGGAAAAGCAGTCAATCACTCCTGTCTCCCTGGTCTCTGTCTGCACTCTGTGCTCCCAGCTTGTGACTGAACATTTCCATCTAAGGCATGCAACCCCATTTCAAATCTCCAAACCCTGCAGACTCCTTTTGGCATCCACACCACTCCTACCAGGAGAGAAAAAGGGGTTTCTTTGAGGTTCTGCCACTTGCTGGGCCCCTGCTTGGGGAATGGTTGCCTGACTGTGCCACTGTTAGTGGTATATGGTGACCCTGAGCTGAAAGTCTTCTCCTGGGCTTACTCTGATTTCAGCCAGTTCCCATTCCAGTGCCTGGGAACTCTGCTGCACTTAGGCATCCCGTCTTCCTGTGACCCTGGTGATCCTGGGGTCCTGAGAGCATACATGCCCCACTTAGGATTCTTCCCTGCTTCATCACCTGAGTGCCTTCAGGCTGGGACATCCCTCTATAGAGCAGACTTCTAAATGTTCTGATTTTGTGCTCCGCTGCTACATCACTTTCTGGGAGCCAGCTAATTGATGTTCCCTCCTGTGGCTTATCTTCTGATATATCCCCTCAGATTCATTTCCATGCATCTCTTACTTCACAGAAAGTGGTTACTTTTCTATTTGTAGAGTTGCATCTTAGATCTCTGGTTGAGTTCCCAGGTGTTCAGAATAATTTGATAGCTATCTAGCTGAATTTCTGGGACCAGATGAAGCTAAAGTCTCCTACTCCTCTGCCATCTTGGACTATATCTCTTTATTTCTTTTTTAAAAATTGTGTTGTTTTCAAGTGTTTTCTTCCCTTTATCATCCCCAATAAAACTCATTGTCACATTATTCAATGTATTGGTTACTTTGTTTCTGTCTTATTTATTTATTTAGTAGATAATCTCACAAATGTGAAAAAATAAGCTGTAAGAACATGTGGAAATGTTCCTTTTCCCTAAATACCAGCAGGAAGAACAATAATCAAAGCTGTACATGAATTTATATTGAAACCATTTCTTTTTTTCTACCTGTATTTAAAGAACATTAAAAAAATCACTATCCATATCCATTAATTCAAATACATATTCTTTTAATGAGGAGATGGAGTTTGGTTTGTTTTTGTTTTATCTTACAGAAACTTGAAGCTATTTATCTATACGTCTATTCTGCTGAAATCTTTAGAAAGCTGATGCCCAAACTGAAAAGCAGAAAAACCCCAAAACTTAAATTGCTCTTGATTTCAGAGCATTTTCTCTGATGTCTTCTAGATATAGATAAAATTACTTATATATAATTAAATTAAATATAATATAATTATATATATACACACACACGCATATATATATAAAACATAATTATATACATATAAAATAAAACTCTACCAAGAATCAAAAAATAATTGACAGTATGGGGCGCCTGGGTAGCTCAGTGGGTTAAAGCCTCTGCCTTCGGCTCAGGTCATGATCCCAGGGTCCTGGGATTGAGGCCCTTATTGGGCTCTCTGCTCAGCAGGGAGCCTCTTTCCTCCTCTCTCTCTCTGCCTGCTTCTTTGCCTACTTGTGATCTCTGTCAAATAAAATCTTTAAAAAAATAATAATTAGATGTAAATTAGAAATTAAAAATAACAACATTGGGGCATCTGGGTAGCTCAGTCATTAAGCATCTGCCTTTGGCTCAGGTCATGATCCCAGGGTCCCTGCTCAGTGGGAATCCTGCTTCTCCCTTTCCCACTCCCCCTGCTAGTATTCCCTCTCTCACTGTCAAATAAATAAATAAATCTTTAAAAAATAAAGTAAATAAATTGTTTTATCATGTTACAATGGATTCTTTGTCAAACTGAGAATATTTTTAAAAAGAAAAAGTACAAATCAATGTGTGATATGAAGAAAATGAAAATTGGAGGGCATTTGGTTTAAGATGGTAGAATAAAGCATTTAAGGAATTTTTTTGTTATATCTGGAAACCCTCCAAAGACTACCAAAAAAAAACAAAGTATAGACACACATCCGCAGGTTCTGGGAAACAAGTAAATATCCATAACACTAACCCAAAGACTCTAGAATATCCTCAAGACTTAGACTAATTTGGTATCTGTCTATAAGGGTTGCCTCTTATCATCCAGTCAACAGCAAAAGTGTGGGGGTAATCCCTTTAATCTTGTTGATGGGAGCTGAGTTCTTTCCCGACATGTTTGGCTTGAGTAGCATGATTATTATCTAATGGTTTCTATCTTGCTAGGCTTCCCCTTTCTGACCTTTTCACTACATAAAACATGCTTGTCATAGCAGAACATTTTGTCATCAGAACTCCTTGGCATTTCTTGGTTGCTACCTTCTACAGCACACAGTTTGAGGCCAAAACAAAATCACTGCTGTCGAGAAAGGGACAGGTGGGGCTAGGTAGGGAGTGATAGGTAGAGAGCTATGTGATCAGGCTCACAGAAATCCCAAAGATATAGAAGTGTGGGAAAATCAGATATAAGGGAACAAATTGGCCCCTCCTGCCCTAGCATCACCCAGCCCTAGCATCACCCTGCCCTAGGTGTGAATGGTGGGTGTCTTTTTTATGATAATCACCTGTGACCAACAAAGAATAACCAGACCCTATAAAGGAAGTAAGCCATTGAAGGTGTTGTCACAAGTCCTTGCTCAATAGTTATCAATATAAAAGGATTTAAGCTCCTTGTTAGCTTCCTATAAAAGACCAACCCTAAGTGCCCTCATTGGCAACCCTCTTGGGCCCCTTTCACTCTTGAGAGCTTTTTCTGTATCTTCACTTAATAAACTTCTATTGCTTTACCCACTCTCCACTGTTTGCGAGATTCATTCGTTGACTCCATGAGACAAGAACCTAGCTCTCCAGCTTAACAGTGTCCTTTGGCCCCTCATTGGTCTGCATTCTTTGCAACTTTCAGGGCTTCCTATGTTTGTTTTATCTACAATGCAAAGGGTTTTTAGCCATACTTTATGGTAGGAAAGAAATGTGTCTACTCTACCTTATTCCAGAACAGGAAGTCTGTGTGGCATCATTTTAATCATGCCATTGTCTCAATTTTTTTCTTAAGGTAAATCATCAAGAGGGCTAGTAATAGTGTAGCTACAAGATCCTCTTCTGGATTTGAAATTTTGTAACTTGATAACAAACAGGCAAAACAAGACAAAACTGTTGTGCATTTGATCTGAGAGTTGCTCTAAATTTGGTTCTACTTACCACTAATTTCAAAGTTATTCACTGCTTCATTATCTTCTGGTATAATTTGTTAGCTGACGATTAATTCAAAGCCCTATTTCCTATGAGTTCATATTTTACCATATTTTTAATTTTTTTTTTAGATTTTATTTATTTATTTGACAGACAGAGATCACAAGTAGGCAGAGAGGCAGGCAGAGAGAGAGAGGAGGATGCAGGCTCCCCGCTGAGCAGAGAGCCCAATGCCGGGCTTGATCCCAGGACCCTGAGATCATGACCTGAGCCGAAGGCAGTGGCTTAACCCACTGAGCCACCCAGGCACCCCCATATTTTAAATTTTTTAATAAATAAGTTCTCAATCAGTTTTAAAAGTACCTGCTTCTAAAACCTGTTTATATTTTAACTAACTTCTGGGGTGCACATTAAGGTTTTCAGAATGCCCTAATTGCATTTTTTTTCAAATTTTCCTCAGCCCAGGAAATTAAACCTCATATAAAGTTAAATTATATATCCAAATTAATGGTGAAGTTGTGATGCATGAGATAGTTTGCCTCCATATTTGAAGGTTTTCATTATGGGAGATTGTCCCATGAGAGAGAGGTATAAGCAAAACAACCTCTTACTGCCGAAAGAGTCATAAGACTGAAGAAAATGGCCAACAGGTCCAACTTGTTGAGAAATGTTTATTAAGGGGATTTAGGAACAGAAGCAGGCCTAGGGCAGCCACAGGACAGATAGATCTCCACAACCCCACCATCCTTAAGACCTGTTTTTACAGCCCTGAAAGCTGGATAATATGCTGAGCGACCAGGCTGCAGGAGAATGCTTGACGGTAAGTTTGTGCTAGAGTCCTAGGTGCAGAGCAAATAAGGATGTTATGTACTTAAGGGTGTGGTTAAACAAAAGGAGAGAATGGGGGTGGGGGCTGTGCTCTAGAAGGTTTCAAGTCACGGAACGGTCATCATGGCCAGTTTGTCCAACATGGCGTTGGTCTGGTTCACACAGAGTTATATCGGAACGGCTCTGTTTGCCTTCAAGAAGACCACTGGATTTTCATTCCAAGGAGAATATTTAGGAATCAAAGATTATGCAAAGGTAAAATGAACTGCCCTGAGTGGTAGTAACTTTTTCTACCTCTGGAGCAATTGAAACATCACCTGGATATTTCTAGGGAATTCATATATTTTGCGGATGCAATTTAAGCATTGCTTAAGTTTGGTGATGAGGCATTTATGGTTTCTGATATTTTGTGACTTCATACAACTCTGATGATTTAGAATATGTTTGAATTCTAGAATACTGAAGCCAAAGCAAATGTTTGAATTCATGCTTTGCATTTAAATCACAATGGAAGAGATCATATGCCATTCAAAGAAATCTTAAACTAAATTTTTATTTTCCTGAGAAGTTGCCTCTTAATTAAGAGAATAGATTTGAAATTGTTAATTGCAGGAAGACTCCATCAAATATTTATTGTATGAATAAAGTCTGGATAATTAAACATGTACAGAAAATACATATTTGTATAGATTTTTCATTCGTTATTCCTCACCTTACAGAGAGATTTGGGCTAGATGTATGATAGAAGCTTTGCTGCACTCTACATGTGAGTGTTAGCCAATTTTAAGAAAATAGGGTTAATTTCATTTGCTCTTTTGGTGCCCCAATTATTAAAGCAATTGCCACTTTTATAACCGATACTCATAGATGTTAAGTACAAGAGAGGAAATAAAGTATCATAAACTTGATTACCAATAACTGAAACACCACACTTACTTTAGCAAGATAATTATTGTGGTTTTCAGTGGGACCATACTCTGACAATTGTGAGGTTTTGCCTAGTCTCACCTTCTGCCACTAGGAAACACGTCCAGGCATATTTTAGAGGAGCAGATGGGCAGTAATAATATGTTTCCTAAGTAGATCACTCAAAATCTAAATGCTTATTCACTTATTTATTTCCTTAGCATACTTTACAGGAGTTTAGACTACTTGGGTATTGTGGATAGCTCTCTCAAATTACTTTTATGTAAGGCATCTCTCATCCATGGGATAGAGTTTCAACTGTTCATATGGGACCTATTTTTTTTCACTTTTAGCAATTGGTGTTGAGACTAATCGGTTAACATACTTTGGAATGTATATTTAAGGTCTTTTTGTAAATTCGTTCTCAGGTTTTATTAGAAATTAGAATGAAAGGAAAAGGACCTTAAGCACTAAAGGTAATTTGGTGTGAAAATATCTTTCAATTGTGATTTATCTCTGCAAATAAGATGTTTTGTCATTACTTCTGGTAAACTAATTTTATTTAAATATTTTCTCTAAATTAAAAGAAAACTTTAATAGAACAATTTGAATATGTCTGTGAACACTAGCTTGAAAAACACTGGCTTATTATAATTTATGTTTTAAAACATCTTTAGGATTATAAAATACATATTTTAATGGGTATATAGCTATTGTTTAAATCATGTTTTTTTTAACACAAACTTGTGAATATTAAGTTTGATGAAACAAAACTGAATTTCTGAGACCATTTTCCATTGGTTCTGAGGGACAATTTCTATTAGAACATATTCTTTTTTAAAAAAAGATTTTATTTGAGAGAGAGAAAGAGAGAGCATGATGGGGAGAGGGGCAGAGGGAGAAGCAGACTCCCTACTGAGCCGGGAGCCCGATGTGGGGCTCAATTCCAGGACCCTGAGATCATGACCTAAGGTGAAGACAGATGCTTAACCAACGGGGCTAGCTAGGCATTCCCTATTAGATCATATTCTTAATCGATACAAGTAAAAAGTTACTAATATATCACTGAGAGGATTAAGCCACTAATGCTATGTATGAATGCAGAGTAATCTTACTAAAATATATCATAATTTATTCAATTATCAATATATAGGAATTTGGGGGTAATGTGCTAATTATAGGAAAGATGAAGACATATTAAAATATGAACCTATGCTTGCATAAAGGAGGTGCATTTAGGCATAGAGTGATAGTAGCTAACCACATACCATGTAGATGATGCCAGCATCTTCCAAGTACTATGTATATAACAACTTATAACCTCACAAGCATGCTTTGAATTGTTGGTATTACAACTATTCACATTTTCATTGTGTAGAAGGAAAAGTGAATCATGGAGAAGGTCACTGGTCCAAAGTCAGGCTCATACTTGGTCAAGATAGGACTTGAACTGGGCAGTCTGCTCCAAACCTCATGTTTTTATCTCTCAGATGATACTCTGTTAGTTTCTTCATTCTGCATTAATTTATTTGTTGAACATAATCATTGAAACCAAATCAAATTTCACTAGTTTTGCATGTCAGGAGGGTTCTTTTTCCTGATGAGTTTTAGGGTGGTACTTGAGAGATTGTTACTAATTTGGCTTTCCTGTCTACAGACAGTACATTTGCATCACTGCAAAATTAGCAATTAGTTCCTTGGCTTGGCTGCAAGCATTTTTACATAACTGCTAAGATAATAAACAACTCCTACTTTTCCATAAGCAGAGTTATCTGTTGGAATGCAACAGCCACAAAAGGGCCAAAATGTTGAATGGCCAATGATCATCTAAGAAACAGTATTCATCCATAAGGGCCCTCCCCCACATCCGGCAGGCAGGCACTCGGTCATTGTGCATGTCCCCTGCACCACTGGGCATCTGGAACCACTTTTACTGAAAGCCAGCATGCCCTCCAGCCTGCTAGGCAATCACACTGGATGTTAAAGCATTTAAAAAAAAAATTTTTTTTAAGATTTTATTTATTTATCTAACAAAGAGAGAGATACAGTAGAGGGAAGGTACACCAGCAGGGGAGCAGCAGAGGGAGAGGGAGAACAGGCTTCCTGCAGAGCAGAGAGCCCAATGTGGAGCTCGATCCCAGGACCCTAGGATCATACCTGAGCAGAAGGGAGATGCTTAACGACCAAGCCACCCAGGAGCCCCCTGGATGTTAAAGCATTTATGTGAATAGCTTCTATTATATTTGTTCTTGCCCTGAAGATGCTGACAAGATAATATTTACTGATGGCATGGTTTCTTCATTTAAATTTTTTTCAAAACTTTAGTCTTCCAAACATGTTAATTTAAAAATTGTTTCTAAACAGAATAGGACATATAGATGACAGACAGTCCTTCAATGTTCTCATTAGTAGAATGTTCACATAAAGCTCTCTTCAGTGATGCAGGAGGAACAGACATAGGCTTTTCTGATGTTTGATGTGAGGACCAACTCCTTTCTGGGCCACTGCCTAAGCCTCTGAGAGCTGGAGCAGACCACTTTTGTTTTCTAGATCTTTTCCTCTGGGAAGTGGCAGTCAATTGCAAATGTGAATTCAGGGAGGCATAATTAGTCTGGAAGGGAAGTCTAGGGCTGAATTTCCAAAGATAGAAAGCAATGACGGATCTGGATTTGGCTCATCAGTCTGCTGGATGTGCTGCCCAACATGCAGGAACATGAATCACTGGAATTCAGTTGAGAGGGTCTAGGTCCTGGTGCTGGTCCTCTCAGTTTTGATAAAAGGCAGTTTCCCAAAACCCTTCAGGGATGATGACCTAACAAATTGTACAGCACTCATTAATCCAAGGTTGACGAGATTGCCAAAAGATTAAATTTAAGACACCTAATTATAGGGGCGCCTGGGTGGCTCAGTGGTTCAAAGCCTCTGCTTTTGGCTCGGGTCATGATCCCAGGGTCCTGGGATCGAGCCCCGCATTGGGCTCTCTGCTCAGGGGGAGCCTGCTTCCTCCTCTCTCTCTGCCTGCTTCTCTGCCTACTTGTGATCTCTGTCAAATAAATGAATAAAATCTTAAAAAAAAAAAAAAAAAGACACCTAATTATACTTTTTGCTATCCAAATTAAGGTTCAGAGTTCTGAGATTGTCCAGAACACAAGCAGTAGTGCAAGATGTAACTTTGTACCTTTTGTGCTAATGAACCAGATAGCTCAAAAACACTGAGCAGGAAGCAGAAATGCATAGATTAGGAGAAAAAAAAAAAGAATCATAGATGAAGGTGATGTGGTTTTGGAATACAGGTGAGGTTTGGTGGGGGTGGAGTCCAGAGCCCATGTCCAAGAAAGAATTCTTGAGACATCTTTGTTGTGAAATGGTGGTTTATTAAAGCACAGGGAAGGGACCTGTGGGCAGAAAGAGCTGCTGCCCCCAGGTTGTGAAGAATGTGATTATATACCATGGGATTGGGGCAGGTAAGGAAAAAGGGAGGCTTCAAAAGGATTTTCATATGTAAAAGAAGACTCACAGGATATGGAGGCCTTGCCATTGTCAAATTAAGGTTGTTTTTCCCTCTAGCAAGACATTAACATGCAGATAGTTGGGAACTTCCTGGAGGAATGTTACACTCTGCCTGCTTCAAGCATCTGTCAATGGGCTGGACGTTGTAAGGACAGAAAAGCTATTGCTTTTGTAAGTAAACTGAGGGAGACTCAGTCAGGTCTTGCAGGACTGTGGTCTCTATAAGCTAACTGTTCTCCCTCTAGGGCAGCCAGGAGTTCCCAAGGAGTCACATATGTCCCATGGGTGGGGGGAGGGTAGTGGGGTGTCTGCTTCTGCTTTGTCCTCAGTCTCCCTTCTGTTCCCACCAAAGGGCTTGAATCTGTAGGTAATATATCATGATCACTGCAGGATTTAAATCACAAGCAGCTGCAAAACTAAACATTCTGATGGAACAATTTTGATGCTACTGAGAAATTAAATTTCTCCTGGAAGAGAAATTGAAATCCACTAAGAAGTCAGTGGAATTAAAACTAGGAAGGGAACCACCAGAGTAAACAGTCCGTGATTTAGGCCCTGAGGCACCAACATTTTATTGCTTTAACTTTCTTTTTTGATATATCCTTTTCAAAAGGTAACAAAACAAAACAAAACAAAACAAAACAAAACAAGTTCCAGTGTGTTTAGAGAATTTCCTGGCATCTTTTGAAGTAATTTGACCAATTCATCTACTGATTTTCATAATCTTCTTATTAACCTATATTTCTTTTTAGTTGTATAAAATAGTGAGATTTTGTCATCATTATAGAAATAACATTTTTTGGTGAGCTGTTGACCATTTTATTTTGGTTTTTACATTCACTGAAGATATTTTTTATTAGCGTTGATAGGGAAAAACTGTACTCTAAGATGGCTGACCAAACCAGCAAGGGAATTCCAGTCCCTGTCTCAAAGCCTCTCTGGGTTCTTCTTTCCTACCCCGTTTCCCATGCATGTGCCAAAAGTACCAGGCATGCAGAAGTAGAAGGGTATAAATCCCCTTCCCTGCTTGTGCTCGGGGCTCAGACCTTTGGAGAACAACATGTTCTGAGCCCGCTGTTGTTAAATAAACCTCCGATCCTCCAAAATCTCCGAGTGCCACTTGGTTCTTCCGCCAGGATCCAATTCAGGTTCCACAACAGCATGGGGCAAATCTACCCTCTTTTCTTTATAATTTCTTCTCTCTGTAAGGTTACAAAGTCTTTAGATGCTCAGGGTGGGGACAAGTATTTAACTGCATTACTGCTTTTGCTTTTAAATGGTGTCTACAGTTGCTATAACTCATCTGGATGCAATTTTGGGTGAGAAACTTTTTTTTTTTTTTTAGCAAGGCTGATGTCTTCTCTGGCTTATTTATGATGTGTTGATTTGGCTAACCTGGCCTCTTTTCTCTTCTGCTTTATGAAAGGATTCTGTAGATACAGGTTCTTCATTTCTAAGGTGTAGGGTTCAGTGATGTTTTGGCCAAGGGTAGAGAGGGGCTGGTGGGCTTGTCTGGGGTCCAGGAAAGAGATGCAGACTGAGGTGTACTTAGAGTTTCATCTAGTGCTACCACACACCCAGGCCCAGGGAGCCCCCCACTGTGTGAAGGATAGGGGTGCTGGTTTAAGGGCCCAGAATAAATCACCCCACACCTATTAACCTTTTATGGTTATCAAAAATATGAAACTGCCTTTCTTTTCATGCATATACCTCCTAGGCTACAAGCTACATCATGTAATTTGATTTAATTTGAATTTCAAAAAAGGGCAGATCATTTGTTCCGAGCACTGAATCTTTTCTAAGGATGTTGTTAAGCATTGAAGCAAAGCACTTTTTAAAAGTAAGATAATAAAAGCATGGCTTTCCCTCATCCTTTCATTTAAATTCCTCTTTTCTGCCATATTTATCCTGTGAACAGACATAAATGAAGGGTTTTGTTGTCTAAACTTGCAACAGAGGGCACCTGGGTGGCTCAATCATTAAGCATCTGCCTTCAGCTCAGGTCATGGTCCTGGGATTCTGGGATCAAGTCCCACACCGGGCTCCCTGCTCTGAGGGAAGGCTGCTTCTCCCTCTCCCACTCCCCCTGCTTGTGTTCCCTCTCTCACTGTGTCTCTATCTGTCAAATAGATAAATAAAATCTTTTTAAAAAATGATGAAAAACAAGTAAACTTGTTTTGGGTACCTCTGCCAGGCATAGTTCTTGCCTTTCTGGAACTCATATAGAGTGACAGGCAGAAAAAACAGGACAAAAATTGCAAGATAAATGACTTGGGGTGCCTGGGTGGCTCAGTCGGTTACGTGTCTGCCTTTGGCTCAGGTCATGATCCCAGGGTTCTGGGATCAAGTCCAGCGTCGGGCTTCCTGCTCAGCAGGGAGCCTGCTTCTCACTCTGCACCCTCCACCCCATGCTCTCCCTCTCTCTCTCTATCCCCCCACAAAGATACACAAATATAGACAAGTTTAACAGTCTCAAAGACATTTTCCATGTACATTGAATATCTTAAGATACTGGTTCAATATGATGCTTATAGTTTTTGAATTTCGGAGATCAGAGGGAAGATGAGAACAGTCAGATGGGACTGGAAAGAGGGAAGACTGGGAGCACAGCCTCTCCACACCTACCCACTGGCCCAGTGACTTGCATATAGTAGATAATGAGTGAGGGTGTGAATGAAATGACACTGCTTGTGCAAAGCTGGAAATAGGTGTCAATTTGAGATGAGAGTATTTCCATCTGCCTGCAATAGTTGGATTGGTAATGATGGAAGTCATGGTCCTGATCCTGGGCTAGTCCATCCACCTCTCTAAGCATCAGTGTCCTTATGTTAGCTAGGGAGCAACAGATGTTACTCAATCAGAGGGCTGAAAACCAGCAGCAGAGGGGAAGTAGGGGAAGGGACAGAAAAGGGAAGGGATATGTTTTGTTTTGGTGAACCAACAGTTCCAGCCAAGGAGATGACCTGCTGGGAGTTTCACCTGAGAGCCCTGTGCTAGGTGTGTCTCACCTAATAATGCACCACCCCCACCCCCATAGGTGAGGCTGTTTGAGTGAGAATGGAGCTGAGAACCTGCACAGAAGTCCCCCTGAATTGTACTGAAGTTATCTTTTACTAATTAGAATACTAAGATCTCCTCCTATGGGTGGAGTTTTCAAGCATTGTTTGAGGATATGGATGTATGCACTGGTATATTGATGTGCTGGGCATGTGTAATTGAACCAAAGTGCCTAATGGAATTTGTTTAAGCTCCGTAACTGTTGTGCAATCTCTCTGCCCCAGGCCTAAGACACTGAGTAGAAGCTTTCTGTACTACCCCGTAGGGAGACAGTTCTTTGAGAGCTATTTCCCTGTTTTCTCATTTGTCACAAATAATCAAAAGTTCTTTGGTTTCAGTACTTCCACTTCTGTTCAGCACTTGTGTTCAATTTAATGCACCTCAAGTGATGTGGTTTTGGAATATAGGTGAGGTTCAGTGGAGTGAGGTCCGGAGCTGACGACCAAGAAAGAATTCTTGAGATGTCTTTGGTGTGAAATGGTGGCTTATTAAAGCATGGGGACAGGACCTGTGGACAGAAAGAGCTGCTGCCCTGGGGCTGTCAGGAATGGCTGATTATACACTCAAGAGTTGGGGGAGTAAGGAAAAAGGAGGTTTCAAGAGGGTTTTCATATGTTAAAGAAGACCCTCAGGATACTGGAGGCTGTCAAGCTAAATTTGTTTTTCCCTGTGGCAAGGCATTAACATTAAGATAGTGAGGAGGGGGGAGGCGTAGAAGGGTGAGATGACATCAGGTTGCAGAAGTGCAGTTAGATAGTTATCAAACCTTTCCGAACACCTGCAAATCCAACAGGAGATTGAAGAGAAGAGCAGCAGTTCTAGAAACAGAAAATCAACCACTTTCTGAAAGGTAGGACCTGCAGAGAAGTGAATCCGAAGTGACGGGAAGATAAACCGTGGGGTGGGGGGGGGGAGTGGATCCCAGCAAGTGGCAGAGCAATGGAGCACAAAATCAGAACTTTTAAAAGTCTGCTCCACTGAGGGACCTGGCTCCAGAGCCTAAGCAGGGGTGGAGCCCTCGTGGGACAGCATGGTCTCAGGTCCCAAGTG
>PISX010028646.1:0-21223 GCA_004024625.1 Mellivora capensis | reverse complement strand
GGGGGGGGGGAGGCTCCCAGCTGAGCAGGGAGCCAGATGTGAGACTCAATCACAGGACCCTGGGATCATGACCCAAGCCAAAGGCAGATGCTTAACCCACAGAGCCACTGAGGCCTCCCTACCTTCTTTTACCCTCAACAAAAATGCATTCCCATTCCTTATAACTTTCTTACATATCTCCTACTTTTCTTTTTCTTTTTTTTTTTTAAGATTTTATTTATTTATTTGATAGAGATTACAAGTAGGCAAGAGAGGCCGGCAGGGAGAGAGAGGAGGAAGCAGGCTCTCCGAGGAGAGCCCGATGCGGGGCTCGATCCCAGGACTCTGGGATCATGACCTGAGCCAAAAGCAGAGGCTTTAACCCACTGAGCCACCCAGGTGCCCCTATCTCCTACTTTTCTACATACAGAGTTGCTTCCCATATTTCCATCAGTCTTCATTACATTTAGTTGAATTTTGTACTTTTTTAGAAAACCCAGTTTCCAGTGAAGACTAAACTCATTTGATGGCAAATTTCTCAATCAGTTAAGCACAAAACATGTTTACCAACAATCTCATATATCCTTCATTTTTTTCAGTAAGTAGTCAAAAGCACAAACCTACCTACATCCAGTACTCAGTGCTTCAGCACTTTATCCTATCTGGAAAAGACCTAGATGTCCAATGAATTTAATTCCACTTATCATCCAAGCAAAACTTTAAAGTTTCAGGTTATCACAGACTTTGAAAAATATCTTAACAATTACCCATGAAAACTCTGAGACAGACAAGATTAACCATCATTTTAGGTCTTTTTTTTTTTTTAAAGATCTTATTTATATATTTGACAGAGAGAGACACAGCAAGAGAGGGAACACAAGCAGGGGGAGTGGGAGAGGGAGAAACAGGTTTCCCACGGAGCAGGGAGCCCAATTCGGGGCCAGATCCCAGGACCCCTGGCATCATGACCTGAGCTGAAGGCAGATGCTTAAGGACTGAGCCGCCCAGGTGCTCATTAGCTAACATATTGTAACATTTTGCTAACATATTGTAACAAAGATAACACAAGCTTATTTGACCTTCACTAAATCTTGGTAGAATTAAGGTTTCACATTTAGTGCTAATAACTTTAAAGACATAACTATCTTAATTAAACCAACAAACAGCTTAAATGCTGAATTATGTTACCTGGATCTACCCCATTGCCAATTTTTACCTGAGACATAGGCAGAGAAATCTGGAGTGGGCAGTGTTAGGTCTAGGAGGCACTCTTCTTGCTCTTTATTTTATTTTTTTAAAGATTTTATTTATTTATTTGACAGAGAGAGATCACAAGTAGGCAGAGGCAGGCAGATAGAGTGAGAGGGAAGCAGGCTCCCTGCTGAGCAGAGAGCCCGATGTGGGGCCTCGATCCCAGGACCCTGAGATCATGACCTGAGCCGAAGGCAGCGGCTTAACCCACTGAGCCACCCAGGCGCCCTCTTCTTGCTCTTTAACAGTGAGGGGAGAAGGAGCCATGGTGCAGGAGGCAAGGTGGTTGGTACAGAAGCCAATTATGCTGGCTGCACCCCAGGTAGTGCCGAAACACGAGGTAGGGGAGGGGGAGGCAGAAGAGGGGACGTGCTGCCAGAAGGCAGAGAAGGTTCAAGGTTCTAAGGCTAATCAGCTCCAACAGAGGAACTGATGCCATGTTTTCCTACCAACATGGAATTATGCAGTCCATGTCGGGCGAAGACAGGGAATTTCCTCCAAAGAAAGGGAATTTCGGCAGCTACTTGGGAATATTCCTTAAAGTTCCTGTCCCGAGGTGGACTAACCATAGTTGCCTCCAGTTACAGCCATTAACCCAGGAAATGAGTGATGGAGAAGCTCCCACATCTATTATTAGTAGGAGGAACACAGAGAGAGTCAGATTCCCCTTTGCTAGGGAGAGCCTGTGTTTCCTCCAGCAACCTAGGTTTCCTCGGAGGAGGCCTAAATAGATAACTATCATCCATATGTCAGGAGGGATTTTTACGAGCCAAACATGTTCTGCAAGAGGCCCTTAGGTCTGGGTCCTGATTTAGAGCCCTGAAAGCCTGGATGGACCTAGGGTACTTCTATTTGCCCTGTTTCCCGCAGAGAGATCTGACAGATCCCACTGAGGCCATGCAGTGTTACAGGAGATCAGTCCTTTCCTATGTTTTTTCAATCCAAATTGTTTCCACTGGGTTAAAAAGCATCCCAAGGAAGAGTCCTTAGGAACCAAAGAAGCAGCCTGCTGAGGCCATGTTCCCAGAAAAGTATAGTTGATTACCAAATCCCCCCAACTCCCAAGTGGCATCCCACACACCATATGTCAGAGGTTCTGTGTGTCAAAAGTGACTGGAGGTGTCCCTCAAACAAAAATTGCTATTGATCACTACCCTGTCTTCCCGTGAAGGCGTTCCTGCCATGTCCCTCCCTTCCCCATTGCATCCTAGGCTACAGATGGGTGCCTGATGAATGGACTGAAAGGCTGTGCTGTGCTAGCCTATGCCCTGGAAGTCATGTTACCCTCTGTCATTTTTAACCCACAGAGAACACTAGAAAAGTTTTACAAGGGAAATTACCCGATTTTGTAATTCAACTAGTTACTAGAGAACTGGAATGGAAATCAGTAAAGATAGAAATCAACCACGGTTCTAAGCAACATTCCAACACAAGTAGTCTTTACAGCCAACTTCCCTAGGAAATGGTTCCCAGCTGGGTTTTAGTTCAATCGGGTCCTGGTTTCGGCCAGCTCCCAGTGGAGGTCCCATGGCCAGAAGTGGCTAGACCAAGTATGTGAAGGGCTTGACATTAGATCAATCAGGAGGAAACCTCACATGGAGTCTTTTTTTTTTTTTAAGATTTTATTTATTTATTTGACAGACAGAGATTGCAAGTAGGCAGAGAGGCAGGCGGGGGTGGGGGGCAGGCTCCCTGCTGAGCAGAGAGCCCAATATGGGGCTCAATCCCAGGACTCTGGGATCATGACCGGAGCCAAAGACAGAGGCTTTAACCCACTGAGCCACCCAGGCACCCCCCCCTTACATGGAGTCTTAAGATTGGCAACCATCCTGGTGACTTAGGTGCCTATCCCATGCCTAGGATAGATGACTTTGTATAAAGACAGGAGTAAAGAAAGGGTATCAAGTTTCTGGGTCTTATTACATCTAGTCCAGGGTATTAACTCCAACCAAAAGGCAGGCTTTCTTCTCCCCGCAGAGTAGCCACAGGCTAGAGGATTGTGGCCTGAGCAGTTGGCATGAAAGTGTTCCAATAAGACCATACTCCTTAACAAACCCCAGAAATGAGAGTAAAAGAAGAGAAAGTACTCGCCAAGTTTGCACCAAAGCTCAGAGTCTACATGAAAAGACCTGGAAGCCCTACAGTTGGGTGCCATCAAGATATGGTTTTGGAATATAGGTGAGGTTGGGGGGGGTGAGGTCCAGAGCTGAGGACCAAGAAAGAATTCTTGAAACATCTTTGGTGCAAAATGGTGGTTTTATTAAAGCATGGGGACAGGACCTGGGGGTAGAAAAAGCTGTTGCCCCAGGGTTGTGAGGGGTGGCTGACTATACACTTGCCAGTTGGGGGAGGTAAGGAAAACAGAGGTTGCAAAAGGATGTTCATATGTTAAAGAAGACTCCTTGCTTGCCACTGTCAAGTTCAGGTCATTCTTCCCTCTAGCAAGGGATTAACTTTAAGACAGCTTCCCATCTTGGGACGCCTGGGTGGCTCAGTTGGTTAAGTGGCTGCCTTTGGCTCAGGTCATGATCCCAGCATTCTGGGATCCAGTCCCACATAGAGCTCCTTGCCCAGCAGGGAGCCTGCTTCTCCCTCTGCTTCTGTCTGCCTGTGCTCGCTCTCTCTCTCTCTCTGACAAATAAATAAAATAAAATCTTAAAAAAAAAAAAAAGATAGCTTCCCGTCTTAAGGAATATCACACATATCCCAACCAGGGCTTAGGGGCGTTGCAAGGTGTCAACCTGGGCTTTGTCCTCGACTAGTCTTCTGCTCCCTCATCACATTCATGACCTGATGGGCATTTGGGTTGTTTCTACTTTTTGGCCACTGTAAATAAGGGTGCTGTGCACAGTTGTGTATATGTTTTTGTTTGAACGATTGTTTTCAATTCTTTTTTTTTAAAAATATTTTATTTATTTATTTATTTGACAGACAGAGAACACAAGTAGGCAGAGAGGCAGGCGGAGAGAGAAGGAGGGGAAGCAGGCTCCCTGCTGAGCAGAGAGACCCATGTGGGGCTTGATTCCAGGACCCTGGGATCATGACCTGAGCCGAAGGCAGAGGCTTTAACCCACTGAGCCACCCAGGCGCCCCTGTTTTCAATTCTCTTGAATCACTGGTCATATCATAATTCTATGCTTAACATTTTTTTTTAGAGAGAGAGAACACGAGCAGCGGGGAGGGGAGAGGGAAAGAGAGAAAATCTCAAGCAGATTCAACTCTGAGCAGGAGCCCTATGCAGGGCTCGATCCCACAACCTAAGATCATGACCTGAATGGAAACCAAGAGTCAGATGATTAACAACAGAGCCACTCAGGCGCCCCTCTATGCTTAACATTTTGATTAACTGCCAAACTGTTTTCCATTACAGCTGCACCATTTTAAGTGTCCCACAGCAATGTGTGAAAGTTCCAGTTTCTCTATACCCTCTCACGTGTTATTTTCTTCTGCTTGTTAGCCATTCTGATGGGTATGAAGCGGTAGCTCTTGTGGTTCGGATTTGCATTTTCCTAATGACAAATGATACTGAGCCTCCTTTCATGTGCTTATTGGCCATTTGTACATCTTCTTTGGAGAAATGTCTATTTAAGTCCTTTGCCCATTTAAAAATTGGGTTATTTTTCTTTTTGTTGTTGCATTGTAAGAACTCTCTCTCTCTCTCTCTTTTTTTAATAGACTCCACACCCAGCGTCAGGCTTGGACTCAGAACCCTTGAGATTAGATGCTTAACTGACAGAGCCATCCAGGTGCCCCTGTAAGCATTCTTTTTTTTTTTTTTTTTTAAGATTTTATTTATTTATTTGACAGAGAGAGAGAGATCACAAGCAGGCAGAGAGAGCAGGGAAGCAGGCTCCCTGCTGAGCAGAGAGCCAGGACTGTGAGATCAGGACCTGAGCTGAAGGCAGAGGCTTAACCCCCTGAGCCACCCAGGAGTCCCCCCTCCAGTAAGCATTCTTTATATATTCTGGATACTGGACCTCTTTCAGTTATATGATTTGCAAATATTTCCTCCTAGTCTGTGGGTTGTCTTTTTACTTTCTTCATGGTGTCCTTTAACGCAAAAAAGTTTTTCATGCTGATGAGACCCAATTTATCTACCTTTTCTTTTATTGCTTATGCTTCTGGTATCATGCCTAAGAATCTACTATCAAATCCAAAGTCATGAAGATTTACCCCTATGTTCTCTTCTAGAATTTTGCAGCTTTAGCTGTTACGTTTAGGTCTTCAATCCATTTTCCGTTAATTTTTGTATACAGTATAAGAAAAGGATTCAACTTCATTTTTTTGCATGTGGATATCCAGTTTTCCCAGGACCATTTGTTGAAAAATCTATTTTTTCTGCACTGAGTGGTCCTGACACTCTTGGGAAAAGAATCAACTAACCATAAATATATAGATTTATTTCTGGACTCTCAATTCTATTCCACTGATCTCTGTCTATCCTTATGCCAATACCACAGTATCTTGAACACTGTAACTATGTAGTAAGTTGGGTTTTGTTTTATTTTGGTTTTGCTGTTTTTTAAGTGGACTCCATGCCTAGCGTGGAGCCCAATGAGGGCCTTGAACTCATGACTCTGAGATCAAGACCTGAGCTGAAATCAAGAGTTGGACACCGACTGAGCCACCCAGTGCCCCTGTAATAAGTTTCTGAAATCAGGAATTGAGTCCTCCAATTTTGTTCTTTTTTAAGATTGTTTTTGGCTATTCTGGGTCCCTTAGTTTCCATATACATTTTAGGATCAGCTTGTCCATTTCTGCAAAAATGGTAGTTGGAATTTTGACAGAGAATGCACTGAATCTTTAGATCTGGGGAATACTGCCATCTTATAAATATTAAGTCTTCCAAATCATGAACAAGGGATATTTTTCTATTTATTTATGTAATTCTTTTCAACAATGTTTTATAGTATGTATGCATGTTATTTTTCTTTCTTTTTTTTTTTTTTTAAAGATTTTTATTTATTTGAGAGACAGTAAGAGAGAGCATGAGAGGGGAGAAGGTCAGTGGGAGAAACAGACTCCCTGTGGAGCTGGGAGCCTTATTCAGGACTCGATCCCACAACTCCGGGATCATGACCTGAGCCAAAGGCAGTTGCTTAACCAGCTGAGCCACCCAGGGGCCTCGTATGTTATTTTTCTTAAGTAAGCTCTATGCCCAATGTGGAGCTTGAACCTACCACCCTGAGATCAAGAGCCACATGTTCCACCCACTGATCCAGTCAGATGCCCCAGTTCTGCAGTTTTTAGTGTGTAAGTCTTGCACGACCTTGGTTAAATTTATTCCTAAGTATTTTACTTTTTTGATGATAAAATGGGATTATTTATTAACTTCACTTTTGGAGAATTTATTGCCAAGCGCTTAGAAGTACTATTTACATTTGTCGGGACGCCTGGGTGGCTCAGTCAGTTAAATGTCTGCCTGCAGCTCAGGTTGTGATCCCAGGGTCCTGGGATCAAGTTCCAAATGGGGTCCTTACTCAGCGGGGAGCCTACTTCTCCCTCTGCCTGCTGCTCCCCCTGCTTGTGCTCACTCTCTTTCTCTGACAAATAAATAAATACAATCTTAAAAAAAATACTATTGGGGCACCTGGGTGGCTCAGTGGGTTAAGCCTCTGCCTTCGGCTCAGGTCATGATCTCAGGGTCCTGGGACTCTCTGCTCAACGGGGAGCCTGCTTCCTCCCTCCTCTCTCTCTACCTGCCTCTCTGCCTACTTGTGATCTCTTTCAAATAAATAAATAAATAAATAAATAAAATACTATTTGTTTGTATATTGGTATTTTGCATTGTATTGTATTTTGTATCCTGCAAAACTGTATCTTGCTAAACTTATTAGTTCTAAGTAGATTCTTTAAGATTTTCTATATACAAGATCACGACATTTGAGAATAGAGGTTTTTTCCTTCCTTTCCAATCTAGATGCCTTTTATTTCTTTTTCTTGCCTAACTGCTCTGTCTAGAACCCCCAGTACAATGTTGAACGGAAGTGGTGAGAAGAGACATCCTTGTCTTGTTCCTAATCTTAGGGGGGAAACATCACCAATATGATATTAGGTGGGGGTTTTTGTAGATGCCCTTTGTCAGGCTGAGGAAAAGTTCTCTTCTCTTACTAGTTCGTTGAGTGTTTTTATCATGAAATTATGTTGGATCTGCTAGAATGCCTTTTTTTTTTTTTTTGGCATCAACTGAGATGATCCTGTAATTTTATTCCTTCATTGTAAAAATATGGTAAATTGCATTGACTGATATTTGTATGTTAAATCAGTCTTGAATTCCTGAGATAAGTCCTGCTTGGTTATAATATATTCGGTTTGTATTTGATTTGCTGTTTTTTATTTTTTATTTATTTATTTTTTTTTAAAGATTTTATTTATTTATTTGTCAGAGAGAGAGAGCGCGCACGAGAGAGCGAGCACAGGCAGACAGAGTGGCAGGCAGAGGCAGAGGGAGAAGCAGGCTCCCTGCCGAGCAAGGAGCCCGATGCGGGACTCATTCCCAGGACGCCGGGATCATGACCTGAGCCGAAAGCAGCCGCTTAACCAACTGAGCCACCCAGGCGTCCCTGATTTGCTGTTTTTTAAAAAATAGTTTATTTATTTATCTGAGAGAGAGAAAACACAGGAGCGGGGGAAGGGCAAAGTAAGAGGGAGAAGCAGACTCCTGCTGAGCAAGGAGCTGGACATGGGGCTTGATCCCAGGACCCTGAGATCATGACCTGAGCTGAAGGCAGACACGTAACTGATAAAGCCACCCAGGCGCCCTTGGTTTGCTATTGTTACTTTTTTTTTTTTTTTTTTTTTTGGTTTGCTACTATTTTTTTTAAAGATTTATTTATTTATTTAAGAGAGAGAGGACAAGAGCGAGAGAATCCCAAACGGACTCCCTGCTGAGAGCAGAGCCCAATGCCGGGGCCTGATCTCGTAACTCTGAGATCATGACCCGAACTGAAATCATCAGACACCCAACTGACTGATCCACTCAGGTGCCCCCTGGTTTCCTACTATTTTGTTGAGGATTTTTGCATAAATATTCACAAGGAATATTGGCTCTGTTGTTTTCTCATAATGTCTTTTTTTTTTTTTTAAGATTTTATGTATTTGACACAGAGATAGAGAGAGCACAAATAGGCAGAGTGGCAGGTAGAGGGAGAGGGAGAAGCAGGCTCCCCACTGAGCAGGGAGACTGACCCCAGGATCCTGGGATCACGGCCTGAGCTGAAGGCAGCCGCTTAACTGACTGGGCTGCCCAGGGGCCCTCTCATAATGTCTTCATCTGGCTTTGACATCATGGTTATACTGGTCTCACAGAATGAGATGAGAAGTGCTCCCTCCTCTACTTTTGGAAGTGTTTTGGAAAGACTGCTGTTAATTTTTCCTCAAGCCGCTGATACAATTCACCAGTAAACCCTCTAGGCCTGGGCTTTGCTTTGTTGGAGATTTTTGACCACTGATTTATTCTCTTTACTTGTTATGTGTCTATTCAGATTTTTTCTTTCCTTTTTAAAATTCAGTTTTTGGCAGTTTGAGTCTTTTTCTTTTTAAGTTTATTTATTTTAGAGAGGGAGAGAGAAAGAGAGAGACCTTGGTGGGGCAGGAGCAGAAGGAGAGGGGGAAATTCCGGCAGACTGGATGCTGAGCACGGAGCCTGATGCAGGGCTCCATCTCAGGACCTTGAGATCATGACCTGAGCCAAAATCCTGAGCCAGTCACTCAACCAACTGAGCCACCCAGGTGCCCCTCCCTTCACTTTTTTTAACTTGGAGGCAGACTGGGGAAAGGGTGAGATCAGGACAGACCCTGCTCTTATCTAAGTCTACCATTTATTAGCTATGTATTATGGGCTGGTTACCCAGTATCTCTGAATCTGTTTTCTCAAATGTAAAGTGTATCATTGGTGAAAATTAGAAAAACATATCTAAAGCACCTGGTGCCATGTGGTCACGTACCAAATATTAACTCCCTCTCCATTTCCCCTTCTTTCTTTCTTATTTAATTCTCAAAACAACCTTCATTCAATCATTTATTCACTCAACAAACATTTATTGAGTATCAACTGTGTGTCGGGTGCTAAGCTCTGGGGAACAATGTGAATTAAAATAGTCACTGTCCCTGGCTGCCTGAAGGTTACAGTCAAAAAGATGGAAGAGGAATCGTAATCAAATAACCATACTGGGGCACCTGGGTAGCTAAGAGTCCTGGGATCAAGCCCTGCATCAGGCTCCCCTGCTTTTCCCTCTGCCTTTCCCCACACCCCTCACCTGCTTATGCTTGCTCTCTCTCTCTCAAATAAATAGATAAAACCTTAAAAAAAAAAACCAAACCAAAAACAAATAACCATACCAAAGTTAGGAAAATGAACCCAGTTCACTAAAAGGATAGAATGGGAACCTGAACTCTCTCATGCCTTCTAATCAGAGAGGGCATCTGGGAGCAGATGACCCTTTAGCTGAAAATGGAGTAAATAGGAGAGAATGAGGCAAGACTTTAAGGGAGGAAAGGGGGATTTCCAGGCAGAAGACAGGATGTATAAATGTCCTGTATCAGGAAAGAGCATGATACATTCAAGGAACCAAAGGAAGGCGTGGGTGGGCCCAGCAAGGAGCCAAGGAGGTGAGGGCCAAACTTTGATAGGCCCAATCAGCCAAAGGAAGAAATCAGGTCTTTAGCACAAGAGCAAGGAGGAGCTATGGATGGCTTTTTGGCAGGGATGGAGGTAGGAGCAGGATGGGGTCAGGTCTGCCTTTAGAAGAGAGAGCAGGGAACACCTGGATGGCTCAGTCGGTTAAGCCACTGCCTTCGGCTCAGGTCATGATCCCTGGGTCCTTGGACGAGTCCCAAATGGGGCTCCTTACTCAGCGGGGAGCCTGCTTCTCTCTCTGCCACTGCCTGCCACACTGCCTGCTTGTGCTCTCTCCCTCTCTGACAAATAAAATCTTTAGAAGAAAGAGCAGATCGGCTCAGGTCATGATCCCGGGGTCCTGGGATTGAGCCCCACATTGAGCTCTCTGCTCAGCAGGGAGCCTGCTTCCTCCTCTCTCTCTGCCTGCCTCCTTGCCTACTTGTGATCTCTGTCTGTCAAATGAATAAATAAAATCTTTAAAAAAAAAAAAAAGAAGAGAGAGCAGTGTTATACCCTGAGACCATGGGGAAGCCCTGCAGTCATCCTGGTGGGGAAGTAGTTGCTCTGAGTAGAATGGTGGGTGGGGAGATGGAGGGGAGTGGTCAGAATTTAGAAAGACTTAGGGATTTATCATGTAAAACAAAGAGAAGCTGGAGATGGTCTGGACACAGGGAGGGAGAGACAAGGAGGAGTCAGGTTTCTGGTGTGGCCATGGCTGAAAGGCAGTGCCAGTGAGACAGGAACTCAGGGGACCAGGACTGAGGTGGCAGAGAGAAGTTGGGTCCTGTTATCTCCACTGAGTTCTTTTAGGTAGAGAGACTGGTTATGGCCAGACAGCTGGGTGGGGTGGGACGGGGTAGTGATGCTGTTCTGAGCACCCGCTGATCCAGAGGAAAATTCCAGCTAGTGTGCGTGTGACAGGGAGTGGAGGTGGTGGTTAGAAATACTCTATTGCTTAAGATCTGGGAACATCCATGTCTGGGCATTCTGGAAAGGATTTCATACCTCATATGGAAGACAGAGCCAGCAAGAATGAAGCCAAGAAACTGTTTCCTGCAAGCACAGAACTATTCTGGGCAGCAGCCACCCTGCTGACAGTGTGTGGGGCCTGGCATACAGTAGGTGCTCAATAACTGCTGGCCTAGCATCTGAATGTGGGGGCCTCGGAGGGGATGCTTTACCCACTCACTCACAGGTGTCTCCCTCAGCTTCAGGGATCAAACTGGGAATAGTGGTCCCTTCCTCACCTGGGAAAGCCTAGGTGTCAGGACAGAAAGGAAAGGGAAAGTGAACTTTTCTGAATACCTACTATGTGCCAGGAATAACTTTACAGCTTTGTGAGCATTTACTTACTAGATTGACGTGAAGAGTGAAGGAATTCCCATTTGAAGTTCAGAGAGGGCAGGACTTCTGCTCAAGGACACACCGCCAGCCACTGGCAAAGGTGTGGTTCCAATTTGGCTGGCCAACCCTTCAGACAAGAGAGAAACTAGGTATCAGAACAAAGAGATCCAGGTTGGTTCTGAAACCCCTCAGGCTTCAGGGATTTGAACAAAGTGAAACTGATGCTAATGTAATTGGCAAAGTTGAATTTCAAAGCACCCCCTCCACCCAAGGATGGGGAGGAGATGAAATTCCTAAACTGGGAAAATAATTACATCCCATTCAAGCCCTTGGCAATTTGCCCCTAAAGGTAATTAGCACTGAATGCTGAAAACAGGGAGAAAGCACACACTGGCCAGGGGCCATGGGAGAAGCAGCAACAAATTATTGTTCTTTGAGAATTACAAATATCAACAAGTCAATTCAGGGATTGTGTTGAGCACTGAGCTCCCAGAGAAGAGCTCTGCCTCATGCTGCCATCTGGATCGAACTAGGGTGATGCAAGATCCTAGTCCCATATTGCTTGTAAGACCCCAGGGCCCAGGAGCAGTTCAAGACAGTGAAACTCTGCTCCCACTCTTCTGCACAGCCCCCCTTAGCAAACTGGACTTCCAAGGGAAGAACTGGCCAGGGGCTGCCATAGTAACACAGGACATCTACCTACCACTCTCCCCCAGGGAGCTCACAGCTTCATAGAACCCAGAGTAGGAAACTACTTGAGTTGATACCCAGATTGTGGTCTTAAGTAACCCCGAATCACATATTGAGAAGGCCTTCCTTCTTCAATTTTATCTCACTCTATCAATCTATTAAGATAACTTCAATACCTCCCTACCACTGGCTCACAGTCTTTGGCAGATGACAGATTCAAGCTAGAATTCACTCAAACCATGGTCACGGTTACCTTCTATTCAGGGCCAATAAGGTTGGTTTTCCATCAACAACAGAGATTTAATTCTAAAGTAAATCGATGGGAGTTAAAAAAAAAAAAAAGTGCGTCTCCTCAAAGAATTTATCAGCCTGTGGGAAAATGGTGCTGACGTACGTCATGCCAACAGCTCTCTAGGGGTAAGCAAGAGGAAACACACTGTCCCCAGCTAGTGTCATAGACTCAAAACTATATTGTGGAATCCATGTCCCACCTTTTCCCAAAATGCCCTAGAGATTAGAGTATTTTTCTTTTGGTCCAAGATCAAGCGGCAAAGGACCAGCTTGGGATTAAAAAAATAATTAAGAGCTTTGTTATTGTTTTCTATGGGGACTGTTTTCCTCCCTCCCACCCCTCCTCTGGGAAAAAAAAAAAACAATATAAACAAAACTACTTGGACTCAGTTGATATCTTGTGAGTTGAGCATTGTTTTGCAACTAAGGTCTTAAGATATTTTAACAGACGGTGATAAGAAAACAGTCAAGTCCTTCCACTGAAAGATGAGGACTTGAGGCCACCAGTCCCAAGGTTAGGGACCTGACTTCTAGCATCAGAATTCACTTGACACCTTTAAATGCCTGAGCACCGTGGTGTCCCTTACCAACCTCTCATCATAAGATTAGAAATATAAATAACATTAAACCACAAATATATACCTAATAGGTATACCAAAATTAAAACTAGTTAATACTTCTGTATTTTATTTCATTTTTTAAAAGATTTTATTTATTCGAGAGAGAGAGAGAGAGAGAGAACACGAGCAGGGAGAGGGAGAAACAGACTCCCCTGCTGAGAATGGAGCCTAACGCGGGGCTCAATCCCAGGACCCCAGGATCGTGACCTGAGCAAAAGGCAGATGCCCAACCAACTGAACCACCCAGATGCCCCCATACTTCTGTATTTTAAATTTATTTACGGCAAAGTTCTGAGTAAGATGGACTTCTGTTATTGCCTTTTTTTTTTTTTTTTAAGATTTTCCTTCTTTCTCTTTCCTTTCTCTCTTTCTTTCTTTGGCAGAGAGAGAGAGCGTGCGCGCGCGAGCGAGCGAGCGCTCAAGGAGGGGGAGCAGTAGGCAGAGGGAGAAGGAGAAGCAGGCTTCTCAAAGAGCAGGGAGCCTGATCTCAGGACCCGGGGATCATGACCTGAGCTGAAGGCAGATGCTTAACTGACTGAGCCACCCAGATGTCCCATGCTCTTGAGTTTTGTTTGATTAGGGGAGATTCTTACACTTTCCTGGTGTCCTGGGCACCTTATTATCCTAAACTCTGCAGGCTAAGGGAGGGAGGGGCAGGGTGGGAGTATGACTTAGTACCACAGCTGCTGCACCCTGGATCAGAATGTAGAATGTTGGTGTGTCACCTGTCAGGGTCACTCTGTGCTGTTAGTCTGACATCAGCCTTTTAGCCAGCCAGTAAAGACCTTGCCTTTTGTCCTGAGATTAGCTGGATTCTCAGCAAACAATCCCAGTTTACTCCACACACACCCTCTGTGTTGGGGACATGGAGAGATCAGGAAACACAGGTGTGGAATAAGAAATAAAACAGTTGGGGCACCTGGGTGGCTCAGTGGGTTAAGCCTCTGCCTTCAGCTCAGGTCATGGTCTCAGGGTCCTGGGATCGAGCCCTGTGTCGAGCTCTCTGCTCCTCAGGGAACCTGCTTCCCCCTCTCTCTCTGCCTGCCTCTCTGCCTACTTGTGATCTCTCTCTCTGTCAAACAAATAAATAAATAAAACTTGAAAAAAAAAATAGTCTACCAGTCATTACCATAATGCAGAGCTGTGATGAGACACCTCAGAGTGTATGAGAGCAGGGCAGAGCCCTAGCCCATGCCCTGTCCCACCTTGTCATTTCATAAATAAGATTTCAGTGTGTACCAGTGGCTCCTGAAAAGGAGGGACTCAGGGATTCTGGCTGGCTCTGCTAGTAGAGCATGTGACTCTTGACCTTGGGGTCATGAGTTCAAGCCCCATGTTGCCTGTGGAGCCTACTTTACTTTTTTTTTTTTTTTTTTTAAGATTTGTTTTATTGGGACACCTGGGTGGCTCAGTCAATGAACTGGCTGCCTTCGGCTCAGGTTGTGATCCTGGGGTCCTGGGAACGAGTCCTGCATCGGGCTCCCTGCTCTGTGGAGTGTCTGCTTCTCCTTCACCACTCTCCCTGCTTGTGCTCTCCCCCACCCCCTCTCTCAAATAAATAAATAAAATAAAATTTAAAAAAGATTCGATTTACTTACTTTAGAGAGACAGAGAGTGCAGGGAGAGGTGCAGAGGGAGAGGGAGAATCTCAAGCAGACTTCTGAGCCCACATCCCACAACCCCAAGACCATGACCCGAGGAGAAACCAAGAGTTAGATGCCCAACAGACTGAGCCACCTAGGCACCCCTTGTGGAGCCTATTAAAAAAAAAAAAGAGGGACTAAGTGCATGTATAATTTGATTATAGGCAGGTCCTAGCACACAGTAGGTGCTAAAAAAAAATCTTCATTGAATCTGAATAGATCTTCGTTGCAGACCTGCTGGAGGAGAGGAGAGGGTGGCACCAGGTCTAGGTTGAGATTCTTAGGCATGGTGGGGCAGGAAGAAAGCTAAGGAGAGCCACTCCCAGGCAGATGGAATGTTTGCCCATGAATGGTTGCCTGGTGTACATTAGCTTCTATATCAGCTTCTGTATCTAGTGCAGAAGCACCAAGAAGGGTGCTTGGAGGAAGTAGTTTTCTGAAAGTCCTACTGTGGCCCTGCTTTGACGTGTCACGACCTGCCCAACTCTGAGGCCCAGAGAATGTCCCCCATCCTGAAGGGGTGCCTGCTACCCTCAGGAATGCAATACCCACACTCTGGGGTAGGAGGCCATAAAGTTCATGTCTACAGGCCGTTTTGGGCAAGTTGCTCTCTATCCCCTCCCTCCTGGGAAGATCAGGTGATGCGGAGACAAGAAGAGTATTGTGGTGCGAACCAGCATTTGGAGTGTCCTTAAATGGATGTGATTCTGCTGCACTCTCTAGGCACACACATGAGCATATGCCTGCCTGCACGTCCCCCACAGGCTTTAAGCAGGAGAAATAAGGGAGTGTGTGGGTTCTCTCCTCTCCCTAAAGACACAAGGAAGCTGGATGATTTCTGGTTCATTCTAAGGAGAAATGAGGAAGTGAATTTTCCTGGGTAGGGCATTTTTGGTAACAAAACAAAAACTGGAGTAAGAGGGAATTGTGAGGTTGTAACTGGAAATTCCAGGGATCTCCATGAGCCCAGGAAACTAAACTCTGCCAGGCCTCTAGTGCTGGAGGCAGAGGTTGCAGCAACTCGCTCAGTGACACGGGCAGCAGGTCACTCTTACCTCGGTTTCTCTCTGAGTAACTGCGCCCTTCTCCTCCCTCCGCAGGTGTGCTCCATGTCCTCTGGTTCCACGCGGCTCCACAAGCCCCGCAGAAGAATCTGCCCTCCCCTCGCAGTTTCTTAGCTCAGATGGAATTAGGAGACACGTTTAGGTTCTGGCTGAACCTGATGCAGTCAGCTGTGTCCAGGGACGTCCTGTGGTGGCTACTTAGAGGGGTGGGTACCGCGGTCGGGCTTCCCCATGGGACGAAGGAAACTGCAAGCAGGCCCTCTATATAAGTATCCAGTGAGGACGAGAGTATGGCTTCTCACTTTTAGAATCAAGGAGTAAAAGTGGTTTGCGAGGAAGAATGTGGGACGAGGGAATCCCATCACCTGGGCATCTAGTTCCATTCCCAAGCCCATGCCTGTTTCCCCGAGAGCTGCCATGTTGGCAGTCTGTGGCCCCGCCCCCTACCCAGAGTTGATTGGCCCAGGAGTGGTCATGTGACCCAGCTGGGCCAATCCGGTTCTCCTAGGCACCAGCACAGCACCTACTGCCCCACTTTGGTAGGGACCTCCCTGGGGAGGCGAGGTCCTGCTGCAAAGACTAGGAAGCGGGGCCGAAGGTCCTCAGGGAGAGGACCATGAGGCAGGTGAAGAGAAACTCAGGAAGGGAAGTGGTTTGGGTTAGTAACTGATCAAATCCCTGCCTCCAGTTTCTTCTGGCAGCCTCCCTACCCTTGTGCTACTGCCCCTCAGAACAATGTATTACTTAAACGATAACCCCTGGAGGATTTTACTAGTTACCAACCACATTTAGATGTGGCCTTAAGAAAAACATACACTGGCAACAGGTCTTTGGGGAGAAGGACGATATACGACCGTGAAGCTGGGCAGGCTGGGAGCGCCGCCTGCTTCCGGGAAGCCAGTCAGCTCAAGGTAGAATGAAATACCGCCTGCTTCCCTTTTCCGTTGTCGCTCCTGTCTCTTCCCAGAAGCGCCCGTTGTTTGTTAGATGAGTCCTTTGAATGTGCTTGGTTAACTATAAACTTTACCCTCCTTCTTGTTTGTTCACAAGACATGCAACTAATGTTTGACCTTCATGGTTCCTCTGTTGGCTATTGTTTCTATCTAATAAAAGTGAGACTGGAGTTGCTCGGTGCAGCAGTCTTTTTGACTGTTGTCCCCTGCTCCCAATCTCTTGCAGCTGATTTGTTTGTGCCTAATTCTTCTCCCGTTTGCCGACTAGAAGCGGCAAGTGGCGCCTGAACAGGAACCAGACCTGACTAGGAACAAAACAGGAGAAGAAGCCCCAACGTGAGTTTTGCACGGCCGTGCCTTTTTCCCGCTGGTGAGTTGTGGGTACTTATCGCAGGGTATGGGTAATCTGGAGAGCACAAACAACTATTGCCCTTACGTTTATTTATTGAGACCGCTCCTAAAGGCGGGAGGAGCAGAAGTCAGCGAGGGCCAACTTATGGAGCTTTTAAAGGGAATTAGAGAACATTGCTTCTGGTTCCCTAGATTAGGGACTTTAGATTTACAAACACGGGGAAAAGTAGGTCATGAGTTAAAACTTCGTATACTAAAGGAAAACCAATTCCAATTACTATATGGCCTACTTGGACCCTCGTTCACTACATTTTGGAGCCTTTACAAACCCCTGATTCGGAGAGCGATAATGAATGTTCAGGAGAAACTAAAAAAGAGAAACCTGAACATGCCATCCAGGAGGAGAAAGAAATTACTAAAGCCACCAGAAAGGAATATATAAAGGAGGAACCTCCTCCTCCTCCAATAGCAGAACAAAGGCACCCATGGCACTATTGCCTTCGGCTCCGCCATTCTATAAAAAGGCACCATTTAATGAAAAAGATGAAAAATACATGCTATCAGCCATTCAAAAAGGCCTCCTTGAAGCACAGCGAGCGGAAGACCTAGATGCCTCACATTTTAATTTCCCGGTTATTATTACAGAACATGTTCCTCCAGGACACGATCCTAACAACCCTAATGGTGTCTGTGAGGCCAAGCATGAGTCATCTCCCTCCAAATTATTGAAGGAATTAAAACAAGCAGTACAAAACTATGGAGTTAATTCTCCATTTACAATGGGAATCATTCAAGGCATCGCAAGGCAATCGGCTTATTCCGACTGATTGGTCATTGCTAGCCAAGCCTGGAATCAACAAATGATCATAGATCAAAAATTAGATGAATGTATCTCTGATTTAGAAATAGCCATGATATATATATAGGAGATGATCTTCAAAATATAAAGCTTTGACTTCATATTTTATGTGATTGGAATGTTTCTTTCTGTGTTACTCCCCATGCCTATAATGAATCAGAAATATCTTGGAGCAAAATTCGCAGGCATATTATTAAGCATTATGGTGATAATCTAACTTTAGATATTAAACAACTTCAAGATACTATTCTAAGTATTACTCATCATTACAATCAGTTCCAGGAGTGAGTTTTACTCAAAGAATTAATGATATTCTGTCTGATTTAAACCCTTCTACTTGGATCAAAAACTGGTCTCCGTGTTATAGGTGGAATGATTATTCTAATTATTGCTATAATCTTTTTATGCTTAGTCCTCAGAAGTACACGAAAATCCCTCCAACGACTGAAGAATCAAAAAGCTGCAAAATCAACTTTTCTACTTCTTCACAAACAAAAAGGGGGAGATGCTACTGCCCCTCAGAACAGTGTATTAAACGATAACCCCTGGAGGATTTTACTAGTTACCAAGCACATTTAGATATGGCCTTAAGAAAAACATGCACTGGCAACAGGTCTTTGGGGAGAAGGACGATACACGACAGTGAAGCTGGGCAGCTGGGGATGCCCGGCTCCCTCAGGGCACAACGAAATACCGCCTGCTTCCCTTTTCCGTTGCACTCCTGTCTCTTCCCAGAAGCGCCCGTTGTTTGTTAGATGAGTCCTTTGAATGTGCTTGGTTAACTATAAACTTTACCCTCCTTCTTGTTTGTTCACAAGACATGCAACTAATGTTTGACCTTCATGGTTCCTCTGTTGGCTATTTCTATCTAATAAAAGTGAGACTGGAGTTGTTCAGAGCAGCCGTCTTTTTGACTGTTGTCCCCTGCTCCCAATTTCTTGCAGCTGACTCGTTTGTGCCTAATTCTTCTGTTCGCTGACTGGAAGCGGCACCCTTGGGTCACAAACTTTTTAGTAAATTCATCTTTTCTGTTAGTCCAGCAAGAGTGGTTTTATGTTGTCTGCAACTAGAATCCTCATGACAGGTAGCTAACAAAGTGATAATAGTAATAGCTGGTATTTATTGAATGCTCATTATAAGGGGTACCAAACACTCTTCCAAAGAGGGTTTACATACATTGTCTTAAGCTCAGCAATTCCATGTGGTATGTATTATGCCCATTTCACGGAAGAAGAAACTCAGGTCACACTGCTCCCTGGCTCAAGGTCACATTAGTGAAACCAGATCTGAGCCCAGGCAGTCTGATTCAGACTCTGGTTCACCACCCTACAGCCTTTTCAGTGGAAGATGGTGGGAGGTAGGGGCTCAGGCTTTCCGAGGCCACCTATCACATGCTTACTCCAGTCCTACACCCACACAGAACAACAGGAGCTGGGGGGAGTTGGCAGCTGAGGTGAAGTGTTTGCCCTCTGTCCTACCCCCAACACCCCTTAGAGGTAGGGGAAGAGTCTGGAGTCCCAGGGTTTCCATGACACTGTGCTTTGGGGTGGTAAAGATTAAACCACTGGCTTTCCTTCCTCTGAGTGCTTGGAGCCCTCTGGAACCACCAACGAGGAGGCTGGAAAGGAGAGTGAACTGTCCGGAGGCGTGATATATGGTCACTTTCACCTTCCAGGAGCACTTGCTGGGCACTTCGTGAATGAGCAGTAGCACATCCTTCCTCTCCCAATCGGAGGCTGTCAGGGGCCATGGTCAGGGGCTAGGAACTGGGTGCTGGCTGCCTACTCTTAACTTGTTTTCCAAGCCTGTTTCATTATCTGTAGAAGGGGATCATTCATAATAACCTCTATCCAGAGTCAAAAATGAGATAATGCATCCAGAGGGTTTAAAAACTCAGGAAGGATTGGGGAACTGTTTGTTATTACATGAGGAAAGCAGGGACCCTTAGTGTGTATCCTATGATCCCATTCTTTTTTTTTTTTTTAAGATTTTATTTATTCATTTAAGAGAGAGTGAGACAGAGCACAAGCAGGGTGAAAGGGAGAAGGAGTGGGAGACTCCCTGCTGAGCTGTAACCCTGATGAGGGGCTCCATCCCAGGACCTGGAGATCATAACCTGAGCCGGAGGCAGATGCTTAACCATCTGGGCCACCCAGGTGCACCCTACAATTCCATTCTTTTAGAGTTTTTGTTTTGTTTTGTTTTAAATCTGGAAAGATAAGTACCAAGGTGTTAAATGGAATATTTCTGTGTGATAAGATTATAAGTATTTTGATTTATTTTTTTCCTTTGGCATTTAAACTTTCTAGTATGGGGTTGCCTGGGTGGCTCAGTCGGTTGGGTGTCTCCCTTTGGCTCTGGTCATGATCCCTGTGTCCTGGGATTGCCGCCCCCCCTCCTCACGGCGCTGAGCTCCATGCTCAGTGGGGAGCCTGCCTCTCCCTCTCCCTCTGCCTGCCACTCCCCCTGCTTGTGCTCTCTTGCCTTCTCTGTCAAATGAATAAATAAAATCTCAAAAAGCATAAAGTAATCTTTCTAGCATCAACATAAATGGTTTATATATTTTTTTATTTATTTTAAAGGTTTTATTTATTTATTTGACAGAGAGAGATCACAAGTAGGCAGGGAGGCAGGCAGAGAGAGAGGGGGAAGCAGGCTCCCTGCTGAGCAGAGAGCCTGATGCGGGGCTCGATCCCAGGACCCTGGAATCATGACCTGAGCCAAAGGCAGAGGCTTTAACCCACTGAGCCACCCAGGCGCCCTGGTTTATATATTTTAAAACAAATCATACTTTACACATATAAAATACGTTTATTACTTACTTCTAAATGCTTTGGCAAGTATAAAGTCCTCCATACATGCGAGCGTGTGAGTACTTGCCTAAGTCCTAAAACCCCTGGGTGTGGCACATTTGTGAGTTGCCTCGCCAGCACTCACTCCCCTCTTCTTTCTGAGCAGATTAGATGAACCAAATCCCATCCCACCTCCACCGGTGGGCCTGGATTGGCTTGAATCCATCATTGTGATGATTGTGTTAGGGAACCCATGATGGAGGGTGGTCAATCCTAAGACTTGTGTCTCTTTGGGGAAATAGATCTCCACTCTTTTTGGATATAGTAAAGGTGAATTCTGTAAATTGGTAACATTGACCTGGGTAAGAATAGGACCAGGTCAAGAAGGAGGGAGAGGAGCTGAGAAATGGAAAAAGATAAAAACCAGGTCCTGATTATATCAATGGGCCACTGAGAAAAACTTCTCTCCTGAAGCCACACTTTTTCATTCCGTGTGCCAGTGAATTCCCTGTTTTCAAAACCAGTCTGAGAAGTTCGATTTTCTGTCAGTTACAACTTCCTAGTCAATAAAAAAACTGGGACCATAAGTGGGTTGTTGTGAGTAATAGACCCCAGAGCTTGTGGGGCTGAGGAGGTAGGGGGAGCACAGGAGCCCCCAGGCTCCTGGTTGAGAAACTGGCATTTCTCAAATAGCTGGTGGTAAAGGAATCTGTTGAATCTTAGAATTCAAGCCAGGTGCCTATAAGGCTGCTCTGTAAGGAGACTC
>PISX010028645.1:0-21235 GCA_004024625.1 Mellivora capensis | reverse complement strand
TCAGAGTCCATAGTCTCTCATGGTTCACCTCCCCTTCCAATTTCCCTCAACTCCCTTCTCCTCTCCATCTCCCCATGTCCTCCATGTTATTTGTTATGCTCCGCAAATAAGTGAAACCATATGATAATTGACTCTCTCTGCTTGACTTATTTCACTCAGCATAATCTCTTCCAGTCCCGTCCATGTTGCTACAAAAGTCAGGTATTCATCCTTTCTGATGGAGGCATAATACTCCATAGTGTATGTTCTTTTTGATAGAAATAGGGAGTTGAACTTAGGGAGAACAAGAGGTGGAGAGTGAGGTATGCACAGCTTTGAATAGAATCTTGGCTCACAGAATCAGAAGGCAAAAAGAAATTGAACAATGAAGTGTCAACAGCTCAGGAGAATCAGAAAAGCATAGGGTCATAGAAATTGCAGGAAGGAAATGTTTCTTCAAGTTTTTAGATAAGAGTGAATGTGTGGTTCACGAGTCCAATAGCAAAGAAAAGTCTGCAGTTACAGGTAATCACAAATCCCTTAATAAAGTTCTTTCAGAGCTTGGGTAAGTGACAGTGCAGGCAGTGGGACTTAAACCAGTAAACCACACTCTACTAATGTGTTGTCTTTCTTGGAAATATCAAGCCCTATTATTGTTGATGAAACTGCCCTAAACTAGGTCCTGGTTATTCAATCTATTTTGAAATCATTCTGTGTTAAGCAAGACTTCGTGGAAAAGTATCGCAGATATGATGTAGTTTGGATACTGCTAAAGAATATAACTTGTTACTACATGAACTCACTGAGTTCATAGTTTTAGAACCAACAGAGTGATTGCCAAACCCAACAAAGACCAGAGCCATGTAGCAGCCTGCCTCTCGAATGACTATATATAGAATGAATCCACAAGTGCCACTGGGTTCTACCACCTGGGTAGCATACTACTTCAGGGCTGTGCTGAGAGACAGAAAAATAGAAAATAAAATTGTGAACACCATCTGTGCTTTGGAAAGCTAGGGCTAGACATTTTTATACCATGTTTATGATAGAATTTGGTGACAAAATAAATGGATACAAATATTCTACTTTTAATTTCTCATTCTTCATCAAATGAAATTCAGCAAACATTGAGTATCTTGCATGTGTAAGTATTCTTCCATATAGCTAATATATAATTGGAGTCTAGCTATTTTTTAACTAAATGCTAAGAATGACTTTATATTCTTTTTTAATTCAGTTTTATATAGTATATTGTTCTTTTTCTTTTTTTAATTCCCTCCACCACCATGCTGGTTTCAGGATTTTGTAGTTTTCAGTGACAGAAATCCAAATTACCACTTAGCTCTGCTTTTCACTGGGTTAGCTTTTTAAGGTTGCTCTTTTTGGGCTACAGGAAAGATGCCCCAACTCAGACTTATATGATCTTTAGCATTGGCTTTCCCACAAGAAGAAAGATTATCTTTACCTCAGCACCCCTATCAGCTCCTCAAAGAAATCTGGTTTGTCATCTTTATTTAATAATATATATTGGTATCTAATTAACTCCAGGGCCAATACAGTGATGAGAAAGGGGGCTAGTTTGGCATTGAACCCCAGGAAAGGAAGAATGGTATTGGCTTCAAGAACACCATTTAGATTAGCAATGGGAATAGGATATCCCTTAAAGAGATGAAGGACGAAATTAAAAATATACTCACTATACTTGAGTCACCATGGTAACCTTTATTATTATTTTTTTCATTACTATGTTCATTTAGCTTTTATACTCATCTCTTCATATCCAGTTTTCCTCCTCTCCAATCATTTTCCAAGAGGACGTTATTTTCCAAAGTCATGGTGACTATTATCTCAAAATAAAAACATTGAAAAAACCCAAAGGCAACAAGAAAAATTAGTATGGCCACATTATTCACATATTTGAAGTCCTTCAATGGAATCCTGTTATCCTTAACAGTCATATCCCAAATCCTGAATATATTTATAAGACTTTGATGGTATAGACTTTGCCTCTGCCTCTTTAGCTTTTCTGTGTGCAGATCCTCCAGTCCAGGCTTCCATTCAGCCATGATGGTCTTATTTCTTTGGTGTCATATTCAGCCAAGCATCTTAGTATTCACTTTCAGATACATTCTCCTAAATCCATCTCATTTTTTCACTCCCATGTCTGTTCTTTTCCCTCCACTCCTCTTCCCACTTTGTCCCTTAGCCTGGTCAACATGCATTGATTTTCAGGTCTTAGAATAAAAGTCACTTTCTCAGGGAAGCTATATTAGTCAACGTTATCCAAAGAAACAGAACCAATAGACTATTTATGAATATACAAAAAGAGATTTATTATGTGAAGTTGGCTCATCACAATTAAGGAGGCTGAAAAGTTCCAGCAATATACATCTGCAAACTAGAAGCCGAGGACAGCTGGTGGTATAGCTCCATTACAAACCTGAAGCCATGAACAGTTTGGGGTACGATCAGTCCCAGGCCCAGTCTGAAGTCTTAAAAACCAGGAGCACTGATGTCTGAGGGTAGCAGGAGATGGATGTCCTGGCTCAAGCAGAGAGATCCTTCACCCTTCCTCCTCCTTTTTGTTCTATTCAGGCCCTCAATAGATTTATTGGATGATATCCATCAGTACTGGGGAGAGCAGTCTGTTTTACTAATTCAAATACTAATCTCTTCTGGAAACACCTTCATAGATACACCCAGAACTAATGTTAGATGAGCTACCTGTGCATCCCTTAGCTTGATCAAGTTGACCCATAAAATTAACTGTCACAGAAGCCCTTTCCTTCTGTGTTAAATTCTCTGGATATATGCTGTACCATGGTACTGTGTATTTCTTTTTTATAACACACATAATATTTGTTATTTTTTTTAAATGTCTGTCTCTATTTCCTTTACCAGATTATTAATCCCATGAGGTTAGGAACAGTGTCTAGTTTTTCTCATTACAGTATCTTCACTGTCTAGCATGGTGCTGGGTGTAGACCAGGACATACAGAACTATTTATTTCATAAATGAATATGTGAATAAATTGTAATTTATTCTCCTTATGGAAGTTAGTCCACTCTTTCCTGAAGATGTTTTATTTCTTTACATGTAGAACATAGCTCTGTGATGAGCTCTATTTGAATGACCTTATTTTTATTTCCCTTTCTAAAATACAATTCTAATATTACAAAGTACTTGGTGAGTGCCCAATGCTATCTATCCCTAGGCAGTGTAAATGGCATGTTAAATAGATAAGTCCTTTTTATTCCTGAGACACTTTGGGGAGGTTGATATGATAGCCTGAATTGTTATTTTCGGCTTATAACTAAGGACTATGGAACACTGTGTTTGAAGAATTTGATTCTGATCTCACAACAGTTAGGTGGTGGTAGGAATCCAAATGTCAGTCTGTCTGAATACCATCAAAACCTAAGTGAATTTCAACACACTCTCTAAACCAGTGTGTTGCTGTTTCCTTACCCTGTTCAAAGATTCTTTATCTTGGCTAAAAATTAGATGATATGAGGTTGGTATTTTGCTTTATAAAATTCAGCTCACTTCATTTAAAAACTATGTTTAGTAAAATATACTGCCCACCACATTCCTGAATATGCAGAAGAAAACCTAGTTTGTACCTTGGAAGTGTCTATGTCCTACTAGGACATAGAGAATTAAGGATGGAAAAACAAAAGCTAAGAAGAAATAATTAGCATTGTGTCATTATATAATGATAAGATGATAGATAAGATATCATTATCATTAGATAGTCAGCACTAAAGGATCTTGGAAAAGAGAGGTCATTGGTCATAGAGGGCAAAGGAAATCCCTAGGTATTCTAAAAGAAATCACTTGGGAGGAGGGGGCAAAAATGGTTATTGTTCTAAGGATGAGCTCCAGAATATCCTGACAAGACCAGTAAGTATGTATATGTAAGCAGAAAGGTAAACAAATTTAAGAAAATTACTCTGGCTAGTTAAATTTGGGGTTCAGTTTTAGAAGAAAGGATCAGATACTAAGCTAGTAGTCTTCTCAAAGTAATGTAGGCATGAAATCTTTCCTGGATGAGGTCAGTGATAGCATGTCTTTTGGACATGTGGACTCTGTGACTGATTGGAGATGGATAAAGGATTAACATAGAATGGGGGACAAAAAGATTGAAAAGTTGTTTGAGCTTATACTGTGTAAATGAGTGTGCCATGAACAGAAATGTGGAAATTGGGAGATGAAACTTAGGGAAAGGCAAGAGTTGTAAACTCAGATGCTTGTAGGAACCTGACAAAAAGTAGGCAGAAGTAAAGCAGGCTAGGGGAAAGGAGTGAAGAGAGGCAGCTGCTATTCAATGGCAGCCACCAAATGGGGAATCAGAGTTACTAGAAAGAAAATCTGAAATATCAGAAATATCCTCATTTTAAATGTTGATTAATAATTCCATTTTTTTTAAGCCTACTCTCTATGGTCTAAATAAGATATTTCCATAGGCTTCATGTGAGCTTTAGGAAACAGTTCATGACGTCTGGCATAGAGAATAAATTCTTTTCCTTAAGATTCTATGGTGTTTCTATTAGCTCACTGGTTCTTAGGCATGGCTGCTGATGAGATTCAGTGAGTTCCTCTTTCACAACTCAAGAAAAGGAGAACAAAGGAAAACAAAAACAAAACCATTTACATGCTTTTTTCTTGTCCTTTGAAGTTCTACAATATGTTGCAGTTTTGAGTAGTTTTCCAAGCCTTTGTATACAATCTCAAATGGAATATATTATACAACCAAACTTCTGAGATATCTTTTTTTTTTCTATTTTTGACACAATTTCAGTAGCGGCTTTGATATGTATGGTTTGTGTTGATCTGCCATATACATTTAGTGTGCTCTCTCTAATTATCTCAAAATAATAATCCATGGTGTGAGGAATTTTCTTGTGTTGATGTTTAAGTAGAAACAAATTAGAGCATGTGCTGAGGAAAATGAACTTCTTAACTGAGTAAACATTTCTTTTATAAAGGAGGCTGAAAAGACCCTGTGATTTTGTGTTAAAAGAAATGGCTTATTTTTCTGTAATAATGGTGCATCTGAAAGACACGCATTTGAGGAAAGGATGGCTTAGTTTCTTCTCATTTTAAGACCATATTTAGGCATAATAGTATCACTGTTTGTTTTTACTAAATGCTCTTACATATTTAGAGAAAGGGAGTGAGAGAGCATGAGTGGGGTTGAGGAGGTAGGAGTAGGGGCCAAGGGAGAGGAAGAGAGATAATTTTAAGCAGACCCCACACACAGCACAGGGCAGTGTCTCAGAATGTTGAGATCATGACCTGAGCCAAAATCAAGAGTCAGACACTTAACTAACTGAGCCACCTAGGTGCCCTGAAGCACTTACATATTTAGACTACTTTTTTTTTTTTTGAAAGGTTTTATTTATTTATTTATTTATTTGAGAGAGGGAGAGAGAGAGACAGAGCACAAGCAGAGGGAGCTGCAGGCAAAAGCAGGCTCCCGCTGAGCAAGGAGCCCAATGTGGGGCTTGATCCCAGGGTCCTGCGATCATGACCAGAACCAAAGGTAGATGCTTAAATGACTGAACTACCCAGGTACCCCTAATTCTACCTTAAATGCAGCTCAAACTCTAGGTTCATATGGTAAACTCGCTATGACACTATTTTCATATACACCATGAAATTTTATCCATGTTTTGATACCCTCCTCCAAATTTGGGATTGGTCAGAGATAAAGATGCCACACCAGGGGTGTTGATCCAGGTATAGCAAGAGATTTTTGCTGTAGCACAGACTCTTTGTGTTAAGCTAATATGTAATCTTAAACAACTCTATTATTGAAAACCACTCTAGCCAGAAAGCCTAGGGAATTTGTTGTATAGCTATAGTCCTAGCAGTAGATTCAATGATAGTTGCCAAAGTTAAGGGGCATCATCTTGCCATGCACTGAGAGAAGAACCAAGTAGTAAAAAGACAAAAGAAATAAAGGCTTCATGTTAGAGATGAAGATCTTGATCCGTGAGATTGAAAGAGCTTCCACCTCAAGATGCCATCTGCTTCTGGGGAGAAACCTTTTTGGTTGCTTGTAATTTTAAATCTCCAGCTGGTAAACCATTCCCAAGGTCTGGATGAGCCGTATTTAACTGGGGGATGTGGAGCCATGAGTCAACGTCCTGAAGTTTGGCTGTATCTAAGCAGTGAGGAAGACCTGGTGTGGTCCTTTCTAAAGAGGCTCAAGGGCAGCGTTTGTTCTTAGTCATTTAAATCAGGAAAGTGGGAGAAAACTGGCAACATGAGTCTGGAGAGTTATAGCCAGATATTTGAGGGAAGTATAATTCAGGATCCAGTTCAGCTTATGGATATTTTATAAAACCACAAAGACAATGAACAGGACTAGAATTAGATAGCCATAAGGTTGTGTTATAATCTTCTACTGAAACACCCTCATTTCTACCAAAGATAATCACAGTAAGGCTCATTGGTTTGCAAAATAACTCTAACTTCATTAAACTTGGCCTGAGGACTTAGGAAATGTGGTGTGTTCTGATTGGAAGGGGGCTGGTGTTGAGGGAGGGGAATACACTACAAGGGAGTGCCAGACAGGGCCACCAAGGAGGGACTGTCAGCCTCAAGGTGGCGAAGAGGGGCCTATAGTTGTAGGGTTGAATGAGGAAGTATGGGGGTATATGGAATTTTCTCTTTTTTGGAGTTGTTCCTGGTTGTAAGTAGCCCATTGAACCATTAGGCCTGTGGCTATTTCGAGGTGGGTCGATTAGTGTACCTGTTGTGTCAGCTCGGTAGTCCCTGTGGGCCCCTTGGCTTTGCTCAGGTTTCCATTGCTCAAGGCTGTTGTGTAAAAGCAGCCTCTACATAGAAGTGTACCAACAATGGTGACCATATCTATTCCTTTCAGTCTGCTTTACTAAACCTTTCATAAGAAATCTTAGCTTGAAGACAAACCAAGAACTCACCCTCAGACTTTACCTGCCAGTCCATAGATTTGGGTGAATTTCTCTTTTCTTGAGAGTCACAAGATAACCTGAGGCTTCTGGGCCTGCCAGGAAGTGACCTTTCTACCTTACCTGGTGAGGCTGCTGGGAATGTCTTAAGCAAGGTTCCAGACTGTTTTCTTCCAAAGGGATTTGATTAGCTCTGTGAAATCAATCTTCATTCCTTGAAACTGTCTGGCCATATCTGATTGTACTCAAATTCTCAGATATGGCCAGTCAAAGCCAAAACATATAACTAATGTTCCCATTTATGTGCTGTTATAAGGGAATAGATTCTTACTGAACTGATGCAATAACTGTATTGCCATGAAAATAAGAATACTCGATAAGTTTCTGAATTCCAGAGAGATCGGGTAAGGAGAAAAAGTAAGAGACATACTTAATAAAATTACTGTAAGTCACAATAGCTTAACAAAAAAGAGAGGAAAAAGGTTTCCTTAATTCTGGAGAAATAAAACTTTAAGGAACTAGCAATGTTTCAAAGGAAAGGAGGTTAAAAAAATGTTTATCACCTTCGTTAGTTCATTGGATCCATGTTATTAATCCTTGTTCTACTTGAATCTAGTTTTTCCATTAGTTCTGGATATTCCTATCCAGTTCACTTTTATGTTCTTAAAGTTATCAGAAATCCTATGTATTGGTAAGACACAAAATTTTTGCTTTCCAGATAGATTGCCCAAAAGGTAAAACAATCAAACAAACACTTTTCACAATATCTCATCAAAAGAAAACCAGTAGTTCAAGAAATGGTACTTTTAACAGAGAGAAAATGAAATTCTAATTCTGTACCACTGTACTTTTAATGAGTCCATTCTTTAAAAACTTAAATCCATTCAAATTTTAGACAGCTCAACCATGCATAAAATTTCTTTTCCAAGATTCCATTTCCACACATCTTGTACAGCTTTTTTTTTTTTTTAATATCAATTCAGGTTTATCCCATGAGAATCACCTCCCTGAAGTTTGCATTTTAAGACATGGCCTTGAGGCCCTAGAGAAGACCAGGTAGAATATTTACATCTCACAACCAGAGAGAAAGAATTTAAGTTTCTCTAGAAGGGCTGTGTTTCCCAAATCCAGATCCTGTACAGTATCTGCATACCTTTTGAGACGAATAGGGCAGGGTAGGGATTGGCAAAAAGGAAAGGTGGGCTTTGAATTTTTTCTAGAGCCACACTTCTGTTCTTCCAAAGACTTCATTTTTAAGACATATACAGTTGTTTTAATTTCTCAAAGAATTGAACTGCAACCTGAATGATAAGAGGACTTACCAAGCCATTCAGCTACAGGATTCGTAGTTTGTTTCTTTATATTAGGGATATGGATCTAAGCTAAAATGGAAATCAAAAGATCCCTGTGTTCTAGATTTAGAGCTGTGTATCTTTGACATATTTTAGTACATTCTTCCACAATGGCTTCAGAATGTTTTTTCTTTCCATCTGGGTATACAGTTTTATTTTAGTTTAGAGAAGACCTAAAAAAAGTTTCTATGGGGCTCTGAACATCAGCCTCTAATTTAGCCAACTTCTAACCATAGAGCTACTCAAGAAAAATCCTTTTACCTATCTTTTTAGGTTTTAGCTAGGACAAATAGTAAATATTCCTTGCAACACTGAACAACCCCGTGGACATAAGGGGAGACCTCAAAGAGGATGCAAAAGGTGCCACACTTCCAAGATCCAGAGCAAATCCCAAAGATAACCAAAAGAAAGACCTAGACAATTTCCCTGAGAACTGGAAACGGTCAGTAGGACCATAGCTATAAAAGAAGTGGAGCCCACAATCCTAGCTAGCCATATCTGGCCATAGATGGGAGGCAACCCACAGTTCTGTTGAAGGGGAATGGCATTTTTTCCCTTCCTCCCTTCTAGGTTTTTTGGCTAGTCTAATAGCTAAATTCACATAGATTAATAGTAGTTAAATTTTGGGACACCTGGGTGGTTCAGTTGGTTAAGTGACTGCCTTTGGCTCAGGTCATGATCCTGAAGTCCTAGCATAAAGTCCTGCATCAGGGTCCCTCCTTAGCGGGGAGTCTGCTTCTCTCTCTGACCTTCCCCTTCTCATGCTCTCTCGCTCTCTCAGATAAATAAATAAATAAAATATTTTTTTTAAATGTGTAGTACGGGAGTCCCATAAAAATACGAGGACCTAGAAGGCAGCCAGGTAACAGGGCTTATATAATATCCAGAGCTAAGGAAAGGTATAGGAGTCTGGGGATACAAAGGGAAGAAAGGCCATTCACTGGAGGGCAAGAGATGTTTAGAAAATCTTCTAGACAGATAACATTTTAGATAAGAAGATATCCCTGGTAATGGCTCCCTTTCTGGTTAGGTCCCCTTTCCAGTGTAAACTTAGGCAGTTGAAGGTGAGGGAAAGCACTTCTGAATCTGCTGGGTTTTGACTGTTTTTAGCTCCAAGTAATCCTTATGCTAAGGAGACCTATTTTGGGGCGGCAAAGTCTGCTCCCCTTCACTGTCTGGCCATATTTTGAGGGCCTCCAACCTGATAGCTGCCATGCCAAATCCTCAAGACACAAATGAGACAAACAAGAACGTGATGGCTATTCCTAGGAGAGAGGAAAAAAAATCAATAATCAATGTTTTTTCTTGTCAGTCTGAATTTGCAAAGGGGTGTTGTAAAATTCTGCCTTCCTCTATCAACTAGGGATGGTAGGTAGAAATTTGAATCAATTGATTTTCTTAAGAATTCTTACCCTTTGCTGGCTTTTCCCAGGGTACTGTCTGCAGGCTCCACAGTGTGCGGGGTGTCCCAGAGGGTCTCACCCTGGTCATGGAAACTGTATAGGAGGAAAAATCATTTTCCCTTTACCCTTTGTTGTGAGTGCCTGGATGAGAGGCTTTTTCCCCAGGGCACATTGTAAATGTATAAGTTTATATAAGATGGTTAAAAGTTCTCTACTGTGGCCACAGAAATTCGAGATTATCTTCGTAAGGTTAAGGTTAACCTACTTGTTTAGCCTTAAAACAAAATTTTGTTTACCCGATGCCTCACACTAGCCCCTGTGCAGTGTCTGTGTTGGACTCTATCTGACACAGACATGGTTTGGTTTCTAAGTTAGACCCAGGACCTTCTAGACACTGGCTAGAATGCATTCTGGAAAAAGAATGCATTCTGGAAAAAGAAATGCTCAAATTAAATCTGAAAGCTCATAACACAAAAGCTGGGGAGCTAAGATCCAAGCAAGATCCCACAATGACTTACCTACTACCTCCAGAGGCAGCAAGAAAGCAAGGACCATAAAGAGCCCTTTAATGATGTCTGGCTGCTTTATTGCTCCTGGGGGTTGCCAGGGGCAGGGGCAAAGTGTAGGTGGGTCTCCTTTGGTTCTCTCTTCTGACACCAGAGCTGTTAACAAATAAACCAAAGCATATTTAAAAATTTCCAATTTTTTTGGGGGGGGCAAAAATCAATTCCAGTTGGACAACACCAAACCCGAAGGGGTCAGGAATGCTCCCAAGGACTTCTTTATTAACAAATTATGGCCTTAAATTATTTACCATCAGAACAAAAGAGTTTCCTATCCATCTCAAGGTTTACAGAGTTGCAGAGTTTATAGCTTTAGAATATACAGTGAAATTTTCTAGGTTCCAATTTGGCTTTATCACTTACCATTTTGGACAAGTCACTTACACAATTGGGGATTAAATACTAGGTATTGCATGGGGTTGCTTTTGCTTATATACTTGGGAGGGAAAGAGCATTTATTGTATAGTAGGGGTTGCTCTGAAGTTTTAATGGAATGCCATATGCGGGATACGGAGTACACTGCCAGCACATTGTTGAACCCCCTTAGGGTCGGTAATATTTCATATGCAAATCACTGAGCCTTCATCACAGGTTATATGCTGACTCTTGCAAATTCCTGGTATTGTCTTGTTGACATAGTATTTTAAGAATTCTGATGCATATGTATGGATTCAAATTATATTTTCTGCTAATTTATGAGTATATCATAGTAATCACTGCAGAGAAGCACTCAGAATGGTATGTACCAAAGAATGGGGCAAAGCAATGTTTTTAGTCCATTGTCGAAAATGTCATTAAAAACACACTCCTGCTGAGAATAGAATCGCTTGTATGTCACAGAGTAAAGTGGTGTTGCAGCAGCCAGTCTTTTCTACTGGCATAGAGAACTCTCAAAGTATTTTTCTCAGCTAAGTCACATTACTAATTATGCTGTTTTTTAGTGTGGGAACTAAAGCAAATTGCTTATAACACCACAAAGAGCACTCTAGATCTGAATCTAAAGTTTCATTTTCATTAGTGTGATCTTGTTAAGTGTAGATTAAAAAGAAGAAAAAAGAAAAAGAAAATGATTATAGTGCCTTGTAGTGTTGATGGAAATTTAGTACTAAAAACTAAAAACAATTTAGTACTAAAAAAACTGCTGAGTTTGTCAACCGTGGGCCACTCTTCATTCTTAAAATGCATGGAATTACTAACCCCATACAGCTCTCTTTCCCTTTTCACTGATTATTTTCCTCCAGGGAGACAGATAATTCAACCTTGAGTTGAAAACTCTTGCCTCCACCTTCGCCCAGGAAGGCACAGCAAAGTGAGATTTCAAGGTTACTGTTCATATAATTACAAAAGAAATCATTAAATATAACAAAGTTACTGTCTAACCATTTCTTTTGACTTACTGAAAAATAGTTTAAAAAAAGCAACGAGAGGGACACACATTGAAACAAAATATTCTTAGGAAATGGTACACTATGAACATCCAGGGAATAGATTTATTTTAATTTATTTACTGTAAGTTTGTTAAAAAGTCATTTCACCAAATAATTATTAAACAACTGTTATGTTCTAGAAATTGTTTGAAGAGATATTCTGCTTTCTGAAAGATAACTTATGAACTATTTTTATTTAATATTAATTGTAATTACTTGAATTGTTAGTAACTGCCACACATTTTACAAATTTTTTCTCAGATATCATCACGGTAAGTAGATCAAGCAAGGTCCAACATGACACTAGGTTAAAGTTAATCTACTGTTGCTGCACATGTGTCTCTTGCACGAGGCCAGGGGCCCCTTCTGCTAACAGCACTCATTAAGGCCGGAAGAGTGCCATGTTCAGGGTGGCTATTAAAAAGACAACTGATTTTTTTTTCCAATCCTAAATAGATTTGACCCTTTTCATGGACAAAGAGTCATGGAAGCCCCTTTTATAGTGCTCATTTTTCCTTCCAAGGTGATTCTGCAAGTGAAAAAAGGCACTTAAAATTATTGATCGTTGGCTTACTTATGTTTGTCATTATCTTGCTTTCAGTACAGATGCTGTGATTGTAGATACCAAAATATTTCTAGTGATTTTTCTTTATGATTTTATGATTTTTTTGTTTATGTGTGTGGTTTTATTTATTATCATTACTGAAATGGACATTAGCATGCTTGCTAGAATGCTTGAACAAGATAGAAGGATGTAAGTATGATCGATGCAGGGTCTCCTATCCACCTGACTTGCCTGACAGTTTTCTCTCTAAAGCAACTAACTTCTTGATTTTTTTTTTAAGATTTTATTTATTTATTTGACAGAGAGAGATCACAAGTAGGTAAAGAGGCAGGCAGAGAGAGAGAGAGAGAGGATGAAGCAGGCTCCCTGCCTAGCAGAGAGCCCGATGCGGGACTTGATCCCAGGACCCTGAGATCATGACCTGAGCTGAAGGCAGAGGCTTAACCCACTGAGCCACCCAGGCGCCCCTTGATTTTTGTTTCGGAGATAATCTACATCTATGAACATATAAATATCTTTTTGTCTTGTTACTCTCTTTCCATACCTAAGAGGGATAGACATAAGTAGATAGATACATATGTAGATACATACATATATATATAAGCTGCATGAATATATTTATTACTTCTTTTCTTTTTCAAGGGGTTTCATAGGGTATGTAATGTATGCTATTTCCCTTTACATTTTTTTCACTAGAAATATATCTTAAAAGGCCGAATTTTTAAAATAAATTTATATATTAGTATTGAAAAGGGATAGTTTTACAATTTTTTTTTGCTTTTTTTCAGGTTTCTCTTTTAAGATATTGCATTTTATGTTAATTTGAACTTCACAACAATGAAACCAGTATTTCAGATATCCATTTTGGTATGTCCTTGGCTTGCTAAATTTACTGTTGATTTTTAACAACCACCTACTCATTGTGGTTAGAAGAATACTTCCATCTTTTTATTATCCACATGGTCGGCCTCTGGAAAAATACGATGGCTGTCACAACACTTCATGGGTTTCTCTAACTATCCTTCGTGATTATTGTGCATTTCCATTTATTTCAAATCTATGCTAAAAATTTCCTTTTTAAACCATCTATCCATATTTTCAGTTGAAAATATAATTTTAAATAATTTTGCCTACAACATAAATGCTAACTAACATAAAAATCAAAAATGAAAAAAATATGAAAAAAGACTGATGTTTACATTTGTATTATTATCAAGAAATCCATGATGATGATAAGTGAAACTAAATGTAGTTGCATTTTTAAAACTAAGATTTAAGCAAAATTGCTATATGAAATCAAACTGCTTTATAGCAGTCAGTAGTGTTATTTTGAGGGCAACATTTTTTTAATAATTTCACAAAGTTATAAACTTATTTCCTAAAGTTTTTTTTTTAATTTTATTTATTTATTTGAGAGAGAAAGTGAGAGAGAGCATGAGAGGGGAGAAGGTCAGAGGGAGAAGCAGACTCCCCATGGAGCTGGGAGCTCAATGCAGGACTCGATCCCGGGACTCCAGGATCATGACCTGAGCCGAAGGCAAATGCTTAACCAACTGAGCCACCCAGGTGCCCATATTTCCTTAAGTTTTTAAAAAATATTTATCTATTAGAGAGAGGGGGGGAGAAAGTGAGCATGAGTCAGGGGAGGGGCAGAAGGATAGGATAGTGAGAATCCATAGGCAGACTCCTTGCTGGGTGTGGAGCCTGACACGGAATTTGATCCCAGGATCCTGAGATGATGAATTGAGCTGAAATCAAGAGTCAGACACTTAATTGACTGAACCATCCAGGTTCCCCTTTAAGTTTTTAAACTTTAATTCCAGTATCATTAACACACAGTGTTCTATTAGTTTCAGGCAGAGAATATGGTGATTCAACAATTCTGTGCATCACTCAGTGCTCATCATGAGGAGTGCACAATTTAATCTCCATCTCCTATTTCACCCATCTCCCCCACCCACCTCCCCTCTGGTAACCATCAGTTCTCTGTAGTTAAGAGTCTGTTTCTTGGTTTCTCTCTCTCCTCTCTCTCTCATTTTTCTTGGTTCATTTGTTTTGTTTCTTAAATTCCACAGATGAGGGAAATGATATGGTATTTGTCTGTCTCTGACTTATTTCACTTAGCATTATGCACTTCAGCTCCTTCCATATTGTTGTAAGTGCTAAGATTCCATTTATTTTTGTGGCTGAATAATATTCCATTGTTTATATGGACCATATCTTTTTTATCCATTCATCTCTCCATGGACACTTGGGCCACTTCCATAATTTGGCTCTTGTAAAATAATGCTGCTGTAAACATAGCAGTGCCTATATCCTTTGAGTTTTTGTATTTTGGGGGTGAATACCCAGGAGTGTGATTACTGGATCATAGGGTGGTCCTATTTCAAAAATTTTGAGGACTCCTCATACTGTTCTCCACAGTGGCTGCAGCAGTTTACATTCCTACCAACAGTACAAGAGGGTTCCTTCTCCACATCCTCGCCAACACTTGTTCTTTCTTGTATTTTAATTTGAGCCACTTTGACAGGTGTGAGGTAATGTCTCCTTGTAGTTTTGATTTGCATTTTCCTGATGATGACTGATGCTGAGCATATTTTCATGTGTCTCTTGGCCATCTGTTTGTCTTCTTTGGAGAAATGTCTGTTCATGTTTTCTGCCGATTGTTTAATTATTTGTTTTTTGTTGTTGTTGAGGTGTACCAGTTCTTCATATGTACTTTCGATGCTAACCCTTCGTCGGATGTATTCAACTGGAAATATTTTCTCCCATTCCATAGTTGCCCTTTAGTCTTGTTGATTGTTTCCTTCACTGTGTGGAAACTTTTTTACTTTGGTGTAGAATAAACTGATTTTTTTTAATGCAAATCATACCAAAATAGCCATCTATGTGCATTGCAAGGAGTCCCTCACACACTTATAAACCCTTCTTTCCCTCAGGGACTTCATGTTAGTTATGCCTTTTGACACATTAGCAAAGCACTCCCTCCTCAACTGTGTTCCTGTTCACTGTGGCTTGACTACTGCTCAGCTAACAATGCTTCCACCAAATTCCAAGTTATCCAAACTCTCAGAACCAACCTAATTTTCTTACTTTCTTTATTCACAACATCCCATGCACAGACAAAAAATTGATATGGAAAAGGAAAGTGCTACTGATTTTATTGTGTACAAAATAAAATCTTTAAAATAATTTAAAATTTATTTTCCTAAATCTGTAAAAGATGATGATGGCAAAGTAGCAATGTTATGAGGAACACTCCACATCCCGATAAGGGAGAATTGTTCCCTTCACATTTTGACGCATAGGATAGTTTCATATGGGCTGGTAGTTTAATACAGAAACACAGGACCTGCTCTTCAGAGAGTAGAAGATACCTGTCCTACTCAGAGTACAGAGTGTAGGGTCAACTCCAAGCTGATTATCAGGAAGCGGGTGGGTGGGGAGCACTAAGCCTTTTGCAACCAAAAGGTCCATCCTTTCCAATGACAGTGCTACTTTTTCAGAAACCATGCCTTACAAATTAGAAATGTGCATGTCATAGTCTTTGGGCTATAGCCAAGTGGCAGAAGGCAGAACAATGGGTGAGAATTCTCCACTAGTGTCTGCAGAAGTAAGGTTTACTCTATCAGTGTACTGCCTTTTCCCTTCTAGCTCTATACCTTATCATGTAAATATTTCTACGTTGCATTTATCTATATATACTTTATTGTTTTAGTGGCTTATGAATCTGTCACCTACCTGCTCAATTTTTTAAAAATATATTCCTTTGACAGAGAGAGCAAGATCACAAGTAGGCAGAGCAGCAGGCAGAGACAGAGGGGGAAGCAGGCTCCCCACCGAGCAGAGAGCCTGATGAGGGGCTCCATCCCAGGACCCTGAGATCATAACCTGAGCCAAAGGCAGAGGCTTAACCCACTGAGCCACCCAGGTGCCCCCTTACCTGCTCAATTTTGACTGGGAATGGCTTGAGCACATGATCTAGTTCATCATTTCTATATTCTTATCTCCTAGTAAAAAGTAGGCACTTGTTTTTGTTTAAAAGAATAATCAGGCCAGTGTTCAAATCCCACTACTGCTGCAGTAGTTATTTAAAATTGAGTGATATAATTAATTTTCTGAACTCAGAGTGGTTACCTGTAGCATATTATGGACGTCTAAGTGTGTGTGTGGGGGGGGTGCTGGTGATTTGCTTGGCATCATGCCAGGCATATTCTCTAAAATGGTAGCTATCATCTCTGTTAGTATTATTATTATTCAGTAATCTTTAAAATTAGATGGAAAGTAATTGACATGTCAGCCTAGCTTATATGTAAATTTTAGTAGATTTATAGATCCTTAAACTGTTCCTTAATCTGAGATAATAGCTGAACCAAGAGAGCATAAAACATAAATAATAAATAGATATTGATTGCAAATATTGCTCTTACTTTGAACTTAAATATTTATATTTTCAATTTCATTTTAGGCCAATACTGATTATTTCTATGAGGGGTGTGTGTGTGTATGTAATGTATTAAATTATCGGTGTGTTTCCACAGAGCTTCAAAATGTCACAGATACTCAAAAAAATTTTTTTAACCTAAGATAATATTCTATTTTAAAGTGGCATGTATTTTTGTCTCAAGACATATTTCCATTTTTTAACTTTTAGAAATATTGGCAATATGTTTGTTTTGTGGTAATAGAAATAAACTGATTTTGAAGAGAAATGGAGTACTAGGTAAAGCTTGAGACTTTTTCCTCTTCCAGCATCTATTGTTCAAATGCAGAAGTTTTTTATTTATGGGAAATGGTCAGTGAAACAGATAGAATAGAATATGTAGTTCACTGATACATATGGAACTTAAATTATTTTGTTAATACAAGTTATTTTCCTTTGAAATCTGACTAATTTTAAGTCTGCATAATCTTGAAAGTGCTTTGATGTGTTTAAATTTAATTACGGAGAATAAATATTTTTAATGGTTTATCCTTTATTAAAAAAGATAAAATAAAAGGGGCTAATGAACTGAAGAAAAAAAAAAAAGGTTGGGGCTAATGTACCTCTAAAGGAAGAGAGAAAAGAGACGAAAGAGTTTGGAGGGGGAGAAGAGGAAAAAAAGAGAGTGAGATGAATAAAAAGAAGCATGAGGAAGAAAAGAGAAAAAGACAAAGAGAAAGGAAATGGGAGAGGACAGAGGGGAAGGGAGAATCTGTGGTTACAATCAAAATTATTTCTTTTTTAAATACCCAGAATATAACTGACTCAAAAGGAATCCATAGTGCTGTATTCAGTTAGATCTGGACTTCTGCTTCCAAATGATTATATCCAAAACATTAATTATTCTAAATACCACTATAAAGAGAAAAAAAGAAGTCAAGCCCTTCTTTCAGTGGCACTGGTTCAGAAATTCAAAGGTCACAATTACAGAAGGTACTGACAGTCTAAATGATATGAGTTCCAAGTGATTAAGTTGGTTCACAAACCTCTTAGAACCACAATTATGTGGAGAAAAGAGAACTGTGAAGAAGTCACAGGCCATAAAGCGCAGATTCCCATCATTGCTAAATGGGTTTTCCTTGCTCATGAGATATGGAGCTTTAGATAAAACATCTGACAGACAAAGACTAGGACACTTTATCTACAATTGCCTATAAAGGATCGAGAGAAACAAGGGAAAAAAACCAGCATTTACAGTATGACGTCAGCTGATCCAATAACAATTGCATTAAATGTACTGAGATAAGCTAAGTCATGATAATTACTTGAACTTTAACACTGGATGATGTCTGGAATATGGACCGATATTATAAAAATGCCACAGATGCTAAACTAACAGAAATATAAATCTGCTCAGTAACATATTTAAATATAAATTTGTGATCTTTTAAAGCACTTTTGAGTACATTGCTATATTTGATATTTATCACAGTTATGAGACATTAAACAGGAAAGTGTCATGTTAGTCATTTTTTTTTTCACAGAATAACATAATTGCTTAAAGGAGTTGAATCAAACAGTACTTAACTAGTGAAACACAGATGAGAACTGGGTCTCCTGAATCCCAGATAAATGCTCTTTTCAAAGATCAAACAATTGAACCTGTCATAATTGTTCCCTGCACAGTCATTTCCTGGTTCCTCTTGGAGAAGCTGGAGATTCTGTTGGGGTTTTAGCCACCATACTGCTGTGCCAATCTATGACTAGTACCTGCCCAGTGGGATAAAGCCTGAAAAGAAAATGGAAAAGTCACTCCCTTGTCATTTGCTTCTTCAAATGTTGACTCCCTCTCACAATCTGCCTGCTTTTATTGTTAAAGTACCTAGGTAGTGGGTGTTTTGACTTTTTAGACAGGTTTTTTAGTTGTAATCTGAAGGCGGGGTAGAATGTGGTGGGTTTACACCAGGATAGCACACTAGAACTCCCTATCATTGATTTAACAGAATAACATCACCATGAGGACATTTGGAAACATTCAAAAAAGACAAGATCCATGCAGGTGTCCCACACACATGCTTTCAAGTCCAATACTTCTCTTCTGCATCTGACACTCTTGACCTTACCACATTCCTGAAAACTTTTTTTTCATGGTTCTCAATAGCTCTGATTTTTGTTTCATTTTGTTTCTATTTTGTCATCCCTTTGTCAGCCAGAGCCTTAAAATCCATGTTCCCCAATAAATTGTCTTTGACTCATGCTTTGTTGATACTGATTATGCAATTCTGGCTGCAACTTTCTTGCTTTTGAAAACTGCTCATATGCTAATGACTCATAAATATTTCCCTCCAGGCCACATCATGTCCTGAGTTATCTCACTCAGGTATCACGATGTTGGCTAATTGTTACCCCTCGATCATCCCCTACTCATCTCAAAATCACCATGTCCAAAATGGAAACACCTCCCCACATGGGCCAAACTCTGTAAATGGTGCTATAATCTGCTTATTGTCAAAACTAGAAGCCTACAAGTCATGCTGCAGTGTCTTCCTTTCACTCTCCATACCATGGCATGCAGTATCATGTTTTACAAATGTTTTTTTCAGTCTGTTTTCTCTCTGTTCCAATTGTCCCTTCTTTTAGTACTTTGTCTAGATGAATTCAGTAAACGCTTCTCAGGTTTTCCTCATACCACTCCCTTTTGCTCTTAAACTCATCCTCTAGGTTCCAGTCAGTGCCCTGCATCTTTCTCAGCCTGTATCTTCAGCCGTTCCCCTTCTTCTGCAAGATGGCATTCAGACTCCCATGCAAGCTGTCTTTGTAAGCAAGTTCTCTTTAACTCATTAACCTACTTACCCACATCTAGTTTTACTCCTTTTCCCTCACCTTGTATTTCCATTACACCAACCCACATATATTTCCCTGGATCCATCATGGGGTTCATGCCCAGGGTCTTCATTTGGTTAACTCTTACTAATTTTGCAAAACCATTTTAAATGTCAAACACAGTTAGACTTAAGTAGGGCTTAATCGTAACCATTAGGATTTAACAAAGTCTAGGTCTTGAAGGAGGAAAGGGAAAAGACTAGTGCTAGGTCAATTTTAAATTGCAAACTAGAATTCCAAGTGGTGAGTTTAAGCTCAGGATTCAGAAGGCATGGGGTTACTTGAAGAACCTAGCACCATGCCATTAATCAAAAAGGTTTAAAAGATAGTTTCAAATATATCTAATGGTATGTCAGCATTTTCTGTGTTTAAAAATCTCTACTTTGATATGGTTAATAAATTTATACCTTTAAGGGTGGTCTGCAAGTTATTTTACATATATTATCATTATTGAAAATAAATACATAGTAATTCACGTATTCTAAGGGTCTGATTTTTCAGATATTTTCTGTTATGGGAATTTATTTGGGTTGTAAAGAAAGAATGGATGTAATTTATATTTTTAAGAATGTTTATTTAAAAAATTCAGGTTTTGAATACTTCTCAGAAGGCCCAAAATGATTCAATTTACTTAAAATTTGTTTTTAACTCTTTCAAAGATACTTCCAAGTTCACATTCTTGTGTGAATATTAAACCTTTATAGCCTCCTACATGAGTGTAATTACTTATACAGTTTTAAGGATTACAGCTATTAAATAATAATTTCACAATTTAAACTAATTAGTAACATTAAATCAACTGATTAACAGAACAAACCCAGGTCAGTTTATGTTATATTTTAACAACCAAAAAAAGGGGGGGTATTATTTTAAGGCAAAATATAAATTTGAAAATATTCATTGCACATTTCCCTGGGATTAGAAAGTTAAAATGTTTTGGAATTGCTAAAAATAAAATTAATCTCATGACCACAGAGACTATTGGTTACAAAATACCTTATTCATTCAATCAGTTATTTATTCCATAAACATTTGCAACAGCAACACCCTGTGGAAATACTATACAGTGTGCTAGCAATACAGAGAGAAGGGAGGCTCTCCTGCTTCCAAGGACCTAGTCAGTGAAACAGGAAAGGAAATAATTACAAAACAATGTAGCAAGTGTTATAATCAAGCTGAGTACAGTGCATTTGGGGATAACATAAAGAATGTTGCCTTAAATCCATACTCTGATAGTTTCTTTCTGTAGACTAAAAGAGTAGCTTTCACCTCTATATGTGGTTATTTAAAAAATATATAGATATCTCTTTAATAAAATTAATAATCATAGCATTTTCATTTATTTTTATTTTTATTTTTTTTAATTTTTATTTTTTATAAACAAATTTTTATCCCCAGGGGTACATGTCTGTGAATCGCCAGGTTTACACACTTCACAGCACTAACCATAGCACATACCCTCCCCAATGTCTATTACCCCACCCACCTTTCCCGACCCCCTTCCCCCAGCAACCCTCAGTTTGTTTTGTGAGATTAAGAGTCACTTATGGTTTGTCTCCCTCCCAATCCCATCTTGTTTCTTTTCTTCTTTTTCTGCCACCCTAGTCCCCCATGTTGCATCTCCACTTCCTCATATCAGGGAGATCATATGATAGTTGTCTTTCTCTGATTGACTTATTTCACTAAGCATGATACCCTCTA